>JAQFYM010002102.1:0-26067 GCA_034694785.1 Agrenia bidenticulata | reverse complement strand
TGTCATCCAGTGACCCAGAAAATTGACATATACCCGAAACAGTCGATACTTTACTATTTCGTTGAACGGTTTATTTGATTTATTAATCTGCGGGACCTGTTGGAGACGTTTGACAATTAAAAATAGGACGATAAATAGTTCATTAATTCACAAAAATGTTTTACTTAAAAGAGTATAACCGCCCTTTACAAATTCATTTTTGTTTTTTTAGACATTAAAAATCATTAATTCTTCTTCAACTGATGACTACTTCTACCGTATGAGATGGAAAATAACAACGGGTAACTAGAGCACAGGCAATCATAACAACAATAATGCAACATGCATACCGTGCCTATTTGATTCACATAAACAATAGGTCCTGTTAAAAAAATTATGGTAAGCAGTTCAACAAAATACAGTTTTACGCATAGTAACAGGGAGAGACAAAAATATCAGTTAGTATACAAAGTTGGTCTTCGCTGAATTTTGTTTTATGTATTGACCAGTTATCATGATGAGTTCTTCGAAAGTTTGACAGGCATTTCCGGATAGTTGCCTATAAGTTATGATTTAATGAATTTTATCCAGTGACGACACGTCGGATATTTAAAATTGAAGTATAGCTTACCGGAATGGGCTGAGGATCATGTAGGTGAGTGGTAAGGACTACTAAAATGTCGGGTAGAAAAGCAGGGACATGGTAAGGATGTGTGTCAACAAAAGCACATAGACCCAGTATAGCAGAATGAGCTTTATCAATTTCCTCAGGGCTTAGAACGTCCCTCTTACCACCTCTTGCTTTTTCCCGATTTTTCTTGAACCACGTGGCTGTCTTTTGAAACGTTTTCTAAAAAGAAAAATTAATTATAAATATTGAACTCAATTACTCAATGAATTTAATTTAAATTTTCTATAAAATTATTTGTCCTTACCAATAGTTCCATCGGCTCATTGACTAACAAGCAATGGAGGAACCCACATATAATTTTAGAAGAAGCTTCCCGTACCTCCAATTTTCGGTCAGATAATAATTTTAAAACTAGATTCACAACTTCGCCTGACCACTGAGTACCGCTAGCAAGTACGCTAGTATTATTCAACGCAAATACTTTAAGAAACTCAAGAACACAAAGTCGAGCTTTCCAGGATGTTGATGCTGCAGCCTGAAATAATGAAAGACAATAGTAATAATCAAACTATTTTCTGACACAAATGAATTCAGTTTGATTGGCATGAGACAGATTGACGAACAGTATTGAGATGTTGGAGTACAGTATCCATATGTTTCGGGTTAATCAGAGTTCTCGCAAGCCCCGATAAAGCGACAGCGGCAAGTTGTGCGATTTCTGGATCTGGATCATAGCTCTCAAACTGGCAAAGCAGTGGGATGAAACGAAAAAAACTCGGCGGAACTGATGATTCGTTATCCCAACAAACAGACAATATCCATTCCAGAACTATCAGAAATATATTAGTAACTTAATGAATGCATTCATTACACTAATATAATCTGAAATGTAATAAATTGTATGAAGCATACTTGTTTTGAACTTAAGAAGTAATTTCCGAATATCTGCGTTTCCCTCGCAATCTTTTTCATTAGCTTGATACTTGGCAGCCTCTTCTTCCAAGGTCTCAAGGTTCTCAAACAAGAAGTTAACAAAGGGTTCATACTTAGGACAAAAATCACATTCAAATTTCACTGGGGAATCTTCAACATCCCACTCAAACACATCCCCCAGCAGTCTATGATTTCAAAAGAATTTAAAATTTAAAACATATTGGAAAAGTTTACCAAAATAGAATAACAATAGAACACTAACCTTCCAAGCTGTACTCGAACGTTCATGTATGGAATAGGTGTGTCAAAGAAATGCTTCTTGACGAGATTTAAAGTTTCAAAGAAAATATCACCCCCTCTCCACTGTATGTTACCAATAGCCTGATCAAAGAATGTCATTTCCCTGAAATATCAATTAAAAATGAACTTACAAAATTCACATCAAGAATATAAATATTTATAGTAATTATAGTACTTGTAGGCATCTACTGAAGTTGTCTGTGATGTTTCCAAGCTCTTCATAAACCGCTCGCGCAAAAACTCAATGAAAAACCTCATCTTGTTTGGATCTCGGTTTAGCTGAAAGGAAAAAATCAAAGGTATTAAATTCGTGACAATCTGTGCAACAATTCAATGTAATATCGATTGCAACATAACATTAATTATGTTATCATTATACACAGACAACAATAAAGAAACTCGTGCCAATTCAAACATTGAATATTAATTTATCCAATCCAATTATTCCTTCTGCAAAATTTTTAAGAATTTCCAGGCGGATTAAATAATATTAAATTGTCAACTAAAGTTTGTAAATCCGTGCGTTCATAACATACGAGTTATTATCGATGTTTGGGTTAACTGAGCAGAACAAATCAGTACATTTTTAAAGATTAATGGCGCGGGTAGTTTGAGCGGGTCATAGAACACTTATATTTATGGGAGGATCATTTTACCACGTTGCGACTTCTGCGACCATTATCATTAACTGCCATTTGTCCTATAACTGCCTGTAGAAGTTCACCGATGCTTCCTGGATAGCATCTCAAGTTACTGCAGTATGGAATCTACCCAAACACTGTAAATTAGAATGTGTCCACACACATACCTGATGCTCGTTGAAATGTAGTGTTTCTATCAAACTTTACTAGTAGTTGAAGGATCGCACCTTTCATGGACTGACAAATAATCTTCTATTCTTTTTAACATCGACATCTCATTCAATAAACCACAAAAGTTTCCATTTTGAGAAACATAAGAAAATCTGAATAAAACTTACTGTTGGATATGTCAATGCGGTGCTCCAAAATTCAATAGTTTCTTGGGTGACATTATCTAAACTATCAGCAAAAACGGGCTTTAACTCCGTCCAAAACTCTTCAACTGTTTTCTCATCCCATAATTTCATCCCGAACATTATTCCACAAAGGATGTCAGCGGCACATCTTTGCTTCCACTGATCCTTGTCTGTTCCCAATACATGAGCTGACTTTAGCAAAACACGTAGAGCCTGCGGGCCATTATTTCGTGCAACAGATTTGCAAATACTCGCTCGCTTGTGTGACTTAGTTTTGCCTTTTTCTTCAAAGCTCCAGACTTCCATAAGCTTGTTAATATATTCTTCGTCATTGAAATACTTGTTTGTAGTTTCTAAAACAAGCTTTCGGGCTTCGGATTGAAAAGTAGACATGTCCAGGTAATCTTTGGTAGGAAGTTTAAGCTTAAGCTTTGCAGGTAATCCAGCAAACCCATAGTGAATTTTGTGGATATATAACTCAGGATTACAGCCATTATCTCCTTGCGGAATTATCCATCTGGAAGTATTATTTCCATTTATCCCGTTTTCTGGATTGACTTTGTACTGGAGGATCGAATGGACGGACTCTCCCTGAGTTAAATATTAGAAAATGCAATTAAGATTTTACAAATAAAGATTTTATAAACTCAATTAAATTGTTATACCTCTGATAGCTTTAGCCCCGTCGTTGTATCGATGTTCACCGATGGATAATGACGTTTGAATAAAACGAGTACCCAGGATATCGTGGTCATAGCAGTCTTTATAATTATTTGTATAAAATTATATTTGTATTTGCTTCAAACTATAAATAGGCTACGCTATATCAACTTACTTTTCTAATATCGATAGAATGCGAAATTAATCCTTCAAAGAAAACTTCAACCATTCTACGTGTCACAGGTACGCCAGGATCATCAACGATAAGCACGCTCAACATATTTGCACACATGACTTGCCTTCTCCAGTGGCTGGAATGATTTTGTACAAATATTGTTGGAAATTGAAGCACCCATTTGTTATTAATGTTCTAGAATCAGAACTTACACATTTCCATCAACTCCAGCTTCGGTCAGTCCGTTCAGAAGCTCCAAGAAGAGCTTAGGGTTATCCGGAGTTTCGATTGCTTTTAGCTCTCCTAAAGAATCTAATTGTGACTTTGTTAATAAAGCTTTTGCAGAATCCATGATGCATGACTCTGACTGAAATAGCAAAAATTAATTGGTATTTGGTAACATAAGGATCTTAAAGTTAGTAGATTAGGTTTTGGACTGAAGTATACGAAGTTACCGGTATTTTAAACTGCAGAGGGTAGTATACAAAATTCTGGGTGACTGTATTCTTAATCTTTTCCATGATTTTTATAATCGAATTTTTTTCTGAAAAAGGACTATGAATAAGAGCTAGCCAAAGTTGTTTGATACCAGGCCAAGAATTTTGGAGCAGAGGTGATACTCCTCTGCCAAGCATGGTGAATAATGTTCCCTATTAAAAATTAAAGAGAAATCCTATAATTTAAACAACTCATCAAACGAATTGGTAAATAATGAATTACCATAAACTAACCTTGTACTCGTCATGATGAACTCCTTCCTTCAGATGTTCTTCAAAGAAATGAGTAACTGTCCTACAGATCAGCCCTTCAAAACTGTCCAATATTCTAAAAAATCGGCTCTGGGCGTTCACTCGAACTCGGGCATAATGATTAATACACAATTGGAACAATTTGTACATAACATCTACGTGACTTTGTGTCCACGTAGTACAGCTGGCAGATCTGTAATTATATTAACACCATTTTGCTTCACAATAATATTTTACAAGAATCCTAAAAAAAGACATTCAACAATTCCTTACCGAACCCGTTTCATATGAATGTCATATGCCCGAACAATAATTCCCCCACGAGTGTATTTTTTCTTGGGATCCAAAGTATTTTGCACGCTGACAGATGAATTTTGTGTCTTTGAGACAGGCACCAAACGCCTTTCCGACTCCACATGAGGTATAATTAGTGAATCAAACCCCTATAAAAAAAAATTTAATTAGAATACAAGTCAATGATCTTCCCTTAAATGGATTCAGGGTTTTTACTTTCATGAGGGCGATAAAAGCATCAGTGTCATCTGCTTTATACTTTTGAAGGTAATCGAAGACTTCACAATAGATTTCATAGTATCTCTTAGTAATCAATTTTTTTGTTCCTGGTACAAATACGTCCAGCTTCGGTAATGCAAAATCATATGTATCTGGTGAAAGGTCAATCACTGTCTCTTCCCTAGTGTCATAAGAATTCAAACTTAAGCAAATAAAATTATCCGTGGATTGATCAGATTAATTCCGATAGTAAGATTAACATTTCTCTCAAGCTCACGTTTTAATCGGATCATTGTCCCAGAAAGAAAGAGTTGTGCTCACGCCATTATGGGCAGCAAGTAGTATTTGAAGATTTTTCAACATTCGCTTGTTGAAATCATCGTTTACTTCAGTAAACTGACTAACATTTTCAAGCTTCCCTGAAAACTCCAAAAATACTTTCAAAAATACTTGCTTCGCCCAATCAAGTTCCTCTGAACCTGGCATATGCCAGTTGGTTTTGATGCGCTTAGGTTCGATGGACACGCCCCAGTCCTAAAAATGTACGGATCAAGAAAACACCGAAAATTTAATGATTTAACACAACACTCCCAAATAATTCAGTTACTAATTAATCATTATGAGAAATAACAGTTTTCTTTACCTTAATAGCCATATAATTAGGGTCATCATAATCCGCCTCGGAAATTCGACTTTCGGTAGGATAAATGTAAACAAGACTTTGAAGGAATCTACTCAAAATATTGGATGCTAACCCATACGGTTTCTTTCCATTTAGTCTCAGCACGGAGTTTAACATTAATTCAACATCAGTTTTGTACTTTAAAAGCTCTGGTCCTGACGTTTCCATAATCTGTTAAAAGCATCATTTTTGATATTTTCTACACCTAACTTCTCTGTCTTCGGCTACATAAAAGTTTACTTACATATGAAGTTATTAGTAGTTGAAAAAGTAACGTTTTATCGATGTCTTCATCGTCCACGATATCATCCGTAATGTATGTCCTCACAGAGGAGCAAAGTCCAGGGAGTAATTTAGGTAAAGCTATGTCGGGTCTAGCCTGAAAGTTTAAAATTAATACTTAATTATTTTACGAAAACGATTAATAAATAAATCTATAGCGCTTACCACAACGAATGCTTGTAAAATTGATGCAAATAGTTTCCCTGAAACTGCTGTTTCTAGAGTACTCCCCAAAGCGAAGGACACAACTTTTTTAATGACAGTCTAGAGGCATCAAATTTCGGATAGATTATTTACATTCGTACTGAAACGATAAGACTGAAATCAATAAGTTATACCTGACAGATTATGGTCGAAGACTGCGTTGCGATGCGATGGAATACAGCCCAAAGAAATTTCTCTAGGGAGACATCTTCGACGTTGGAACCCTCAGAAACGGTTCTGTTATCTGCCATACGAGTATTTTCAACGCTTCTACTTTCTATTAAGGAAAGAATTCGATCCAAAAACTGAACAATGAAGTCCTCCAAGCAGGCTGTACTTAAACAAAGCTCTCGTTCCTCCTAAAGAATTTGAATATTTTTCTATTGAAACTGATCTTAAGATTGCAATCGAATAGTGTACTATGCTCGTTTTATTCACCAACCTCATCTTCAATTGAATTAGCTAGTGCAGAACAGTCTACGAACGGGAGTAAATTGAATAGTCCATGAAGACAACCCAAAGCACTCAAAGTCTTGTACATATCATTCGGGTCAATGGCAGGTAGAAGTGACATGGCAAATGGCACGACCAATTTCCTACCATCATATCCGTCGGTATCCTTTCTACTACTAACCATTGGCAGCATTATCACAGTAACCCATCGTAGAGCAGTCATGTATTTTCTTGGTTCAATAAGTGTCTCGACAATTCCTTGGTATCTGATTTAGCAAAGGATACGCTATTAAATTAGTTTATACCTACTTATTTAAAGAAAATAATTTTACAGGATAGCATCGCGCATCGGACATACTTTTCCATTACAGCCGGAATAATACAATTAGGCCTTATAGCTGCCAAATTCTTGAGAACAAAACCGCAAGTGTTTAGATCCAGGTAGAAGTCTAACACAATATACGACGTAATCTTCACAAACTTGTCAATATCTTCTTCAGTAAGCTTGTGCTCATCTGGAATTCTGTACCACCATCTTTTTCTACTGTCCATGTATCTCTCTCTAGAAAAAATCAAATTGCAAGTTTTAAATACGGCAATAAAAATTGTTCTTGTTTTGAAAAACGAATGTAGTGTAATAATGTAAACTAACTTCTTAAGCCTTTGAGTGAACGAGTTAACCAGTTCACTTAACAAAGCACCAAGGGGCATCGTCCATCTTCCATGGTTTGATGGATTGAAGTAAGTTTCCAGTGATTTCAAAAAGTTACTCAAATGTTTCAATGCAGCAGGATTGTTTCCCTGATATTTGAAAAATAATGGGACATCAGTATAATTCACGATTTTAAAACTTGTTCGACATTAATATTTGGAAATACCAAAGTTGCAATTATCCATCGGGCTGCAGATCCGTACTCAAATGTTTTTAAACCGCTTTCAACCGGTGCATTCTTTCCTCCCTTGAAATGAACTGGAAGTTCTAAGTTTTTCATAAGTCTTGCATACATTGTAGGGAGATAGGGAGTCCAATCAAATATTCCAGGCATATTCCATGCTGCAGTGGCGAACAAACTCATCATAGTCTACGCATGCATGAAAGATTCAATTACTAACATCCTAAATACGTTAGTCAAATGAGTTTAAAAATTAAATGATAAATGCAGCAGCAACTAACCCATTCCCATGTTGGATTATTATTCCAGCCATTGCAGTATCCAAGCAGATGTTCAATAAACTTTTTCAATCCTTCCTCCGCCTCTGGATTTAAAAACGGTAGAAAGTGCTTGAGCATTTCAAGACCAAATACCATTTTTGGGGACGTTGGGCAAAGCATAGGAGTAAACTCAGCGATTACTTCATCCAATGTATTATTTTCAAAGTATCTAAAGCATACAACAAATATTTTTGATAATTTTACCTCATATATTGGTACGTTATTATTTTAAATTCATCTTAAATACTTACACATTTGAGAGTCGAATAGTCTCCTTTAGTAGATTTTCGATTTTTCTATGAATATGAATATTACTCTGGTGAATTATTACAACAATCAGGCTACATAGGTATATGAATGCGAAATCGGTACTTACGCTGAGGCATTGAATGACAGTGTGTATTTTCGGTGGAATACACAACGATCTAGCGTCTCGTATAAGATACGCCATGGAATGCTTATATCGTCCCTCGTCAACAACTCTGGTTTCCTGTTTTACATATCATACCACAAGCTGAATTTTTCATTCCAACATGTCAAAAATGTCCATATCCACAATTTAATGCGATTTTTAATTAAATTCCTTTCATACCTTAGAAGAGTATTCAGCATTTCGGCAACCACTGGAATTACATTGAGAGGACAGTTTTTCATTGTTAGCAGCTGAACATATAAATTTACCAATTTAACATGCTGTTCCTTCGTAATTTTCCTTCCATACATGTAAATAAATCTGCAAACATGTAAACATAAAATATTACCAGATTTATCATCAAAAGCAAGACATCAGATACCAGCATTTATTTGGCATAAGAAACACGTTTTCGTCTCGCATTTATATTAAGTTGACATTGATGTTGTATTATTTGGCATACTAAGACTGAGAAAATGCGAAAGAGTTGCACCTACATTTTACGCAATTGGCAGATTTGGCATATGCATTGGCATCTGCACAACAAAAAACTACTTCTTATAAAAATAAATTTTTAATGTTTAATCAATGATTTGAAACATCAATATATTTAAATTAGTGCCAGACCATCAGACCATACATTGCAGATATATTAGGATCACTGTCATTAATTATCACCCTCGTTAAGTTAGTATAATTTGCTACAAATCGCTTATGAATCATCAAGATATTGGACAACTTACGTTCTCAAGGACTTCGTATAGACGATAACTCCGATCTGGAAATCTTGACACAATAAAGCCTTGGTCAAGTTCACTAATATCTTCTCCAAATATTCTTCCGTTTCTTTCTGTAGCTCATTGTAATATGGTAAATGCTTTAGCAGATGGTTTTCTTTTTGAAATCTCTCCACGTCCTTCGGTGAATCATTTCCATTCGGATCACAAATTTCTGAACTCATTTCGTCCTCCGCACTATCTGAAGGGTGACCCATGTTTTTACTGATGCTCCCTGAGTCTGACCCTTGTGGAGAAGGGTTTAGGCAGCTTGCTACTCTGTTGATAGAAATACAGTTTCACGTAAATAATGTTTATTTCAAATGTACAAACTTAAATTACTGTCCAAACCCTGTTGGCACAATCCAAATTTTTCTTATTCTCGTGTACACTACAAGCTTTAAAAATTGCATCAAATTTTCAGTATTTTTTAACTGAAGTTTCGAATAGATTTCAAATTAAACTTTACAAATCTTCATATGATCCTGTAAGGCGAAATCAATCAGACAACCGTGTAGAACTATAAGGATCTACATACAGGTAGTAAGCTAGCTCGTATTAAATCGAACGCTGAGGTTTGTAGTTGATATTAAAAATCTGAAAAAAAACTTCTTATCCGCAAGATATATCGAAAAATCCCTACGTCCCTCTATTAAGGGCTCAACGATAATTAAATAAATAAACAGCTTCTAAACTCTTACTTATCTGAGCTGTGGTAAGCCTGACTATTGCAGTTGAGAAACATGATGTTGACCGATCAGAGGAAGAAGCAAGAATGAGATTTCACCCAGCTCGGATACTCGAGTCATTGGAGAAATGGTAAACAACTTGAAGTATCTCATAGCTATAATCTACAATCCTATATGTTAAACCGTATTATAATTTCGGTAATGACCGAAAACGCTTATTATGCCTTGTTCTAATATTCAGTTATTGTCATATATAATTACCCCGTTTGCAGTCTGAAGGTCGATATTGACACATAGGTCGCGACTCAACTCGCAACGAAGATGAAGAGCGATTAGAATTAGAGTCAGTAGCAAATGCAAGTTATTGGCACTTACGCGGGTATTCAATCAACGATTGGGCAATTAACATTCGGTGAGTCAGTCAGGTTAGTCAGGTACGTCCAAGAGCATTTCCAACAGCTCGAAAAATATTCTTAAGTCGGTCTGGGCCGTTTGGAGGTCAACTTTTACTTTTCCTTCCTTGTCTCGTGTACCAAACAAAAAATTCAGGTTAGTTACTAACACCCTAAAACTTACATTTTCCTATACATATGAGTATATGAGTCTCTAAATCTTATCTATGGTATGGTGTGCACATCTAGAAGGGAAATCTATTTACCAGGAGCAATTCAATCACATAAGAATTCCGCGAAGTCACAGATGCCGATGCCCGTGAATAAGTAGGTCGACTCTCTACCAAATGAGGTTTACTCTACTGAGGATGACTAAAAATAATACAACACAAAAAAACCGATGACATATACATGTTTTATGGACCATATACATTTAACGACTTTGAGATTCAAGATAAGCGGTCAAACATGCCTACAAAATTGCAAACAGTAGTACAAGTACCTGGCGAATTCAAATGCGTATGAAATAGCTTCTAAAATATACCAATGACTGCTTTAACATTACCGAAGATCACAGAAGGCAGGCAGTAACCGTAGAATGTTTTCAATTATATTATCACAGAAGAATCTATGAATGTGGCCAAAACTATCACGACATTTTCCGATAGATTCGCCGAATCTGGAACACTCTTCTTCCCCCCGTCTTTATTTCTCCTTGAATAAGGTCACACTGGGTCGTACGGAACAAAGACCTTTGAATTGATTAAATACCCCGATCAAATACACGTACTATATTTTATACGTGGTAATACTAAGACAATACGTAATTTAGGAATTTAGCCAAAGTTTTCTTCATCAACTTGAGGTGTTGACGAAAATACATTGAATATACTGATTTTTTTGATTGGCAAAAAGGTACAACTAACTATGATATCTGCCCGAGTTGATAACCTCTACAGACTTGCCAACTTTTTGGAATAGGACAAATTAAACTAGTCCTAGCACTACGACGGAAAACACAACTAATTATATGTTTTCCAAGCCGTCTTGCACGTTACGTCGACTTTGAAATGAAATTTCGAATTTTGTAACAAAACATTTAACCTTCCACCTTCCTGAACGCGCTGTATTTATTCTATTCTGAATTCTGTGCAAATCAACCAAGCTTACTACTACGTCTAATTTTAATCTCTTGTTTCGAAATCCAAATCTGTCCTGTAATCTCTTTCGTTGCAAGTGCATTCAAACTTCTATACAAATCCGGCACTAGATACTATTTCTATTTTCTATTTAGACTACTTCAAACCTTTTACTTAATTTCATATTTTAATTGAATGTTGTATTATAATAATGTCCCATGTCGTCACATGCACTTCAGAACTGTGGACTCGAATGTTTTATGTTTTTAACCGTTCAAGTTCAAATCCTTTAAAGCAGATTCAAATACAACATAGAAAAATATTAAAATATCTACAAACCCAGTTATTGAGGTCCGATTGGAAGCAATGAATACAGTACACCTACGCTGGCGGCTGGTGCTTAGTGATTAGTGGCTTTTGATGTTTTAAGCGGTAATTGATAATCGATATGTACAATATACTGAATTCAGTTATTGATTCCGTTATTTCCGATTCGAACCGTCAGTTAAAAAATATGCAGCCTTCTTACATCTGATTTAACGAAACACGAAACACGACGCAAACTAAAGTTTTGGTGGTTGTATTCGTATAGAGACTTGACGTGTTATAACATGTCTGAACAAACGAAAACGAAACGTGGTAAGATGTACGACGACGTACGACATTGAATAATAGGCGGTTATGTTATGTTATGAGTCTATGACTTGATGAAATTCATAATATGTATAGAATACAAAACGTTCAATTAAGTTCAATTCAGTTAAATTAACACTAAAATGACAATCAGATTAACTCACCTGATCTAAATTGACAGCAATTACTCTGCAGATTTTTTTGACAAACAATTCCCAGGTTCTGTTTTGCTAATCATCGTGATCCATGAAATTTTTTACCGATTTATTCACAGCACTGACATTAATAAATTCAAATCTCCCTTTCAAATTTTACCATCATTCGCAGCTGTTAGTTTTCCATTGATTTAATTCTCGTGTGTACTGCACGCTGCCCAGTGCCCACCAAGCCCTTTCCGTAAATGCTGCACACCCACAGAATAGCCATCCTCTTTTAGGTGGCTACACACCTTGATCACCTGAATGCCGTATGTGGTCACAGAATAGCCGAGGGGTAGTTCCACGTTTCAATACATAACTCATCAAAAAGAACACGAATTATGTTTAACAATTTCGCACTAGGCTTTATTTCATATTACAATATAATTAGATATGGCAAGCACCGGTATACGTTGACAATGACTATTACTGACTTCAACTAAAGGAAAAGGCACCTTATAGAACGACTAGAACTCGTAATCGTTTGGGTAGCTAGTCCAGGAGGTGTTGGTTTGATCGACTATCGACTATAATAACGAAAATAAATATTGCAACCGGTGACCGGATTCGTCGGATTGATTCCGCTGACAATAAAATTGAATGAAAAAAATCATTACGAAGCACGCGTGTTCTATGTATACTGGAAATGAAAACATGGCACGGTATTACACTTAATCTCGTTTTTGTTGAAAACCTGACCCCATTGGCAGAACCGTTTGATAATGATATTTGCCACTTTCTATTTTAGTAGTATCTAAGTTCTAAACTAAAACTACATTAACTTATACTACTAAGAATTAAAAGGATAAACAGAGTCCTATGAAGTGGACATGACTATAATATTTTAAAATGAAATTTCAACCTTGGATATACCTACATACATAATTCCACTTTGAGGACAATATTTTTCATCACCGAGTGGATAAGCAATTATTCGAGCAAGCAAGCAACGTTCATTGCAAAGGCCTCTTATCATAAGATTAGCAAATTCTTTCGAGACTTTAGACTGACTAGAGTTTTTGTAGTACTAAATTCACTAAAAAGAACACATTTGTATTTTACTAACACTAACAACCCTCATGGCTTACCTTCCATAATAACAAAAACGAGTCTAAAATGTAACCCTAACTAGAGGATCTCATGTACTGGACTTACTGAACCATATGATTATAAATTCATTGAGTCATTATTAATATTAAGTTTTCATTCATAAGTCTTTGTCAATGTCAATCAATCGAAACGCAAGAGTTGTTCATAAGTAGTAAAGAATATCAGATTCCACGGTCCCATTCGTAGCCAAGCTGGAATAAATCCCTTGTAGAGAGCAGAAGTCCCTTCGTGTTTCAATGTGATTAGTAAACAGTCCCAGCTGCCTTTATAAAGATTACCAGAAGTTGGTAAAAGTTCTTTAGCACCAGGAAATGCAGGACGCCCATAGCTATCACTTGGATGAATTTTTTGACTCATAAGCCGGGTCTATAATAGATTTAATGGTTTATTAAATTTAATTTTTTAAAATTAAAATTCTACGGAAAGTTTGAAGTGAACATACTCTTATTACATCAACAGGAGTGCTGGCTATGGCTGCAGCTAAACTTGCAAGAAAACTTGATCTGGATAAACCAAACAATTAAAAAAAATTTTCC
The DNA here is from genome assembly GCA_034694785.1 of Agrenia bidenticulata. Taxonomy (NCBI): domain Eukaryota; kingdom Metazoa; phylum Arthropoda; class Collembola; order Entomobryomorpha; family Isotomidae; genus Agrenia; species Agrenia bidenticulata. The sequence goes on along the minus strand of JAQFYM010002102.1, from coordinate 12,412 downwards.
CAAAAGGCTATACTTTTTTATAAAAACATATTCGATTCTTACATAATATGATTGGGTGGACCATCATTGAGAATGTCATGTTCAATAAAATATTTCTTAAAGCCATCATAAACCGGCAACTCTACCGCTGCTATTATTCCAGCTCTTTGAGATGTCGGTCCTACGCCCTGTAAATAAGTTACAAGTTTTGCTAGTATACTTTCCTTTACTTAAAATTCAATTATAATAAATTAATTAATTTAACTCTTACCCTCCACAAGCCTCTGACTCCTTCAAAATTATATATTTTCTTAAACGCAGCAAAAACTGAGATGGTACTTGTAGTTGACGAGGCTTGCATCCTAACTTTTAGAACGTCAGTTGGATTAGCTACTGCACTACTGGCCATACCTATAAACCAGGTCAATAGGTATAAATATCCATTTTAATTGACTCAAACCTACTAGCTACATGTCATATGATTTCATGGTCATCAATATTATAGATGATATGCCAATAGAAATAAAATATCACCTGCAATGACTGCACAGACAATATTTGTGTAAACCGTCTCGTATGGTAATAGTCTTTTCAAACTGTAATAAGCTCCAAACTTAAGCGATCCGTATACTGACTGTCTCAATAAAGCTGGAGAAATCCTGTGATATTTGTAGAACTGTTTTAGTAAAAATATTACTCCATGCAATTAAATAATTTTGATAGTCGTATATTTATAGTCATAATTTACAGTAAAGTAAAAAATTTACCCCCGATATAAAGCTGACAGCCCCTCTTCTTTAGGAATCCTCATTAGCGCATCCAACATTCCACGATATGACGATCGAACAGGCGATATTCCACCGGATATCAAATGTTTAGCCTGCTGACCTTGAATTTGTAGCCTGGTTTTAGTTGTATCCAACGGAAAAGTTCCTGTACATTGAACAATTTACTAAACAATCAGGACTTATGTTCAAGATATCTTTTCTTTGCTCCAATTATTCTAATTCGAATGGAACTCTAATTACCGGATTCAGCCAAACAGGAAGCCACTCCACCGTATATAAAATGCCTCCAGCCGACTTCCCGATAGACTCCACCACCACTTCTGGGACTCATATTACTATCAGCCAGCTCTTTGAAATCCTCGTTAAGAGGTCTCAAACGCAAGATTAAGTCAAAATAATCCCGGTCAAGATCTTTAAGTCACTCGAAGGGTGGATTTTCCACAGCCTTTTAATCGATCGTATTTGCTTACAGGTTGAAGTTACGCGGTAGCTTTTAGGTGATAAATGACATTTTAAGGCTCAGCCTTTTATCAGGCTAAGAACGCTTCGTTTTCATTAATGATGATACCGCTGTTCGAACTCTTGCTTGCCTTAAGTGTAAAATCTGTCTCCTGGAACCTGAAATTAAGGGAGTATGGAATCACATAAAAGCACAGATATTTGATTGAGGTGAGACGTTGGAGTTCCTTAAAAATAGAAAACAATTCGTTTCAACTTTCAGCCAGTTACCCTTTCCGGCTTCCGGCCTTTCCTCATTAATGTTCAAAGTTTCAATACCATATACAAGGTCACAACTTTACGAGCTGCTCTACAAAATAGATTTAAAACTAATTGTACTTAGTGCAAGTCGAGCACAATACAACTACGCCATAAAACCTTGCATAGTTAATACCTCCAATTAAAAATTATTAAAATGCATTATTCATCTTTTTTTACCCGTTTAGAATAAAGTGGACTATTGTGAATTGAAATGAAAGTTATGGTGTATGGTTAAATACTACAACGCATTGACCAGTTCATGTTTATCCTAATATATTCCTAATCTTAAATATTCTTAAGTTTACGCAGTAGAACCTAAGCACAACACTACAGCATTACAACTGCACTGCGAGCATACTGCGTTGCCTGCGTACACACAAACTATAATCGTACAACCTTCGCAGTCGCACAATTTGTAATTAAACTAGAAAAACATAAGGCTGCCATTTGTAACATTGTAAGTTGGAATTATTAAAAAGAATGAGAAGAAATAAAAAATACGTACAATTAAAAATTTGGAGAGTATTAGATGAGCCTCCTTGAACCGCAGGATCAGCCCTGGAGGTTGAAATACCCGGCTGCGGTGTAATCGGGGATGAAAAATACCGGAGCTGTTTTTCACGTGCTTAACTTTTTAAATTATTATTTTTCCCGCTAGTTACGGTAGACTAAAATGCGCGGCATACGGGGAACGAAATACCGCTGTTTTGAATTTCCACTTGTATTGTGACTCAATTTTATTATTTCTCCGGTGTTCTGTGTCCGGAATATTTGAAGCAGAATTTAATCTTGTAGATTCAAAAAGTTACTGGATTTTTGAGATTGGGGTCAAAAACTAGGTCTTGAAGATGACTGCGGTTTTAGTTAAGCTGAGTGACTACCGAGATCAGTTATTTAAGGTAAGATTTTTTATTTGGTACATTTGTGATTTGAGACTTGTGATTTGTTCTTGTTTACTTAGTAGTTTTGTAGTTGCTTGTCCAGTTGTCTGTGCGGTTTTTGATGATTTGAGAATTTCTGTGCCCTGTCTGTGGCTTTTCATTGTCAAGAACTTTGATCATCTAATGAGTTGAGTGTACCATGACCTGAATTGTTTTTGTGCGTTTGATATTTTAGGGGACTCAGGCTGAGCAAGAGAAGCGTCTCGTAATTTCCCACACCCTGTACATTGGGAATCTGTCTTTCTTCACCAGGGAGTACCAGATCCACGAATTATTTTCGAAATGCGGAGACGTTAGGCGGGTGATTATGGGTCTAGATCGTTTCAAGAAGACCCCTTGTGGCTTTTGCTTTGTCGAGTACTACAGCCGGGAAGATGCGGAGAATGCAATGAGGTACGTAAATGGAACTAGACTGGATGACCGCGTCGTGCGAACTGACTGGGATGCTGGGTTTGAGGAAGGAAGGCAGTATGGACGAGGCAAGACTGGAGGTCAAGTTCGTGACGAGTTCAGGAAGGATTATGACCCTGGCCGAGGTGGGTATGGAAAAATGTTCGGAAACTTGGATCTCTCGATCTAGTTTTGCTAGAGTTGAGACGGTTAAGATATAATGCATCAGTCTAAAGTTTACAATATTTGTGGCATTTTTTCCAAAAGTATGCGTCATTTTTCAATGTTAAGAACCAAGTTTTGTATTTTTCTGTTTTAAGTTTGTTTCAGACGAATGTTGTGTATTTGCAATAAATTGGCTTTTATGTCATATTATAATTAATTTATCTTTTCTCAGATCATGGCTAAAGCAAAGAAGTTTATCATTTTGACTCAAAGGCCGTGAAAATGGCAATTGAAAGAAATAACGAAAATTAGAAAATTAGACTTTCCTAGAGTTTCAGAAAGATATCAAATATTTTTTATTAGTTTACAAATGGAAACTGGTGTACAAAAGAGAAGTCTGGTTTCCTAAGATCAATTGGAAAAAAGTCGTTGACAGGTTTCCAGGATCTCTGTCCTCAGGAATTGTAGATAATGTTGTCCCTGGTTGCTGGTTACTTGATAACATTTGCTGGCGGCGGGTTGGTACTGCTCAGGTTGTTTGCTTTCTCATTCTTTTCCAGGTCGTAGCTTTCACTGAAGCGTCCTCGACAGAACAACTTGGCTAGTAATTTCCCAAGGTAATTGCACATTGTTTCTGTCGTAAAAGACATAGATATGAGAATTTTAGATTACATAAAAAAATCCGACGTTTAACCATAAGAATGGATTTCGTTTATTAGTGTTACGTTACCTGTTAACAATTGACGACTAAGGAGTTTTGATTGAAAGTTTTCCCCGTTATCTTTAAAGGTCTTACCGATTTCTATCTTGGATTCAGTCTGACAGTTATACTCGTTATAGAATATATTTTTGTTTTGAGTTGAGGTCAGCCAATGAAGGAGTGAGCCGTTGAACTCATGAACATTTTGGAATGCAGTGTTAACATTTCGTTAATCTCATCTTTGGTATTTCTGACACACTACGTAAATATCCCAATCAATTAGTTCGCGATTAGCGATTACATCAACAACATATTCCATATTCTCTCTTTCCTCTTATCAACTGGAACACTTATTAAAATATCTGTTTAATGAGTGGCATATATCAGTCCTGGCCTAAATTATTTTCTATTATCATTATCTTTCCCATACATTCTACAAGCCGACCCATCTTATTTTTTGACAATTAAATTACGATAAAAAAACATTTAAATTCATATTGAACAGGATAAAAAAACTGTTGCTGTCTGGGAGTTAATCTGGTTAATCAACAGTTACGTTTTAGCCCATTCGTTAGGGCGTATATGATTACCAATGTCTGTCTGTCCGTCCGTTCGACCGTTCCTCACTGCGTTAACTCGCGACTGAGTTGACCTAGAATCTTAAAATTCGGTACACACCCACTCTGGCCAAAATCAGGAATCGAGTTCGAAAATGGATTGAATCTGTAGACCTAGAGTTACGAAATTTGCTGTATATGACCTTGAGGACAAAAACTTGCTGAAATCAGACTGAGAAATTTGGCACGTGGGAGTCGACCGTAGGGGTATTTGAGAAGTTTGACCAAGAGTCACGAAATTTTGTATAGATATGTTCTTCAAGACAATACATGGGACAATCTTTATTTATGGAACAAATCAGATTAAGGGATGACATGTGAGGGTCAACCGTGGTAGGTTTATCAATTCATCTGAAATCTTGCATTCTAAGGGATGTTGAAAGGGGTTTGCTAACTAGGGAAATACTTAGAAGATTTATGTGGAATCGTTTATTGTACGAATGAACGGGCCTTTTGTAGCTGTTTGAAGTAGATTTTTTAAACAAAAAAGTAAATGTTGAGATAAGTTAATATCCAAAAGAACGATGAATTCCATTTCACTTGTCGAAATTTCCTGATACGGTTTTAATACAGACATCCCTTCGATTCCTTTAGCTAAGGAAATGCATTCAGATATTTCAGATTCATCTCACATCCGCAGTATTGTTTTTATTTTGAACTCAGATACATGTAGTATTTAAATTACGCAGCCTTAAATTTACTTACGTCATAGTCATAACAGAGTTTAAAATGAGAACTTTAATTTAATGTGATGTCTGTAATGACATTTCTTTCGATTCCATGCAAATATAATTAATTGCATGAGATTCATGAGAATGAGACCAGCCCAAATGACAAAAACTTTCACCTTGCAGTTGCAAGTTCTGCTAGGCAAGCGTGTACAGAAAATTATGATCCAATCAGAAAGGCAACACCGTTTTTGACTGTAGAACTTAGTTTTAGACTGCACATGCTTTTTATTATTATTATTGCAATCGGCAAGTTTTTTGCACTAATACAACTCAAATTACCATTGTTAATTTTATAACATAATTTACTCTCTGCCATTCCACAACTTCCACAGTAAATATTTTAAAATGCGTCCAACATTTCTATCATCTGTAGGAAGAACCCTTTGCCTTTGCAATAAAAGCTTTCGGTTTTCCAGCTATAAAGTTTCGGAAGTAACGATCCCAGTGCCCGGTGGAGTACTAGCAGGTAAGTTTATAAAACTTATTTGATATTTGTTATAATTTAATAAAAGTTTAAGAATAACAGGTAAATTGTGGGAACCCAAATCAGTGTCGACAAGAAGTGCTAAAATTCCTCCAACAATTTGTCTCCACGGGTGGCTGGACAACGCTGGAACTTTTGATACTCTCCTACCCTTACTGATGCAAAACCAGTTAACAGCGGAAACAACCTTTCTATCACTTGACCTTCCAGGTCATGGCTTAACTACGTATTGTTCTCGGTGGTTCTATGATGGGTACATTGATGGGATAATTTCTGTCCAAAGAATATTAAAACACTATGGATGGGAACGAGTTAACATTCTCGGGCATTCGTTTGGATCAATAGTCGGATTTCTATACAACGGACTGTTCCCAGAGTAAGGCAGAAAGATGATATAATTATAACCAGTAAGCCAATAAATACTACTGAATTCTGGGGTCAAATTTTGATGATGTGAATCCTTTCATTTATAGAACCGTCCACAAGTACGTAGCACTGGATATAATTCGTCCAATACCACAAACATGTACTGATACCATGAGGAACGCAATTAACCTAGTTTTCGAAGTAGAAGAACGGGACCAAGTCCCCAGGCGATCATATAAGTATGAAGACATGGTAAATCGATTTTATGAAGGGCGGCTGGAAACAATTTCGATGGATGGGTGTCGAATTTTACTGAAACGGGGTGCCAAGCTAATTAATAAAAGTATTACCAGTAATATTAGTGACACCGAGGGCACAGAACTTTACGAGTATTCACACAATTTCCGAACCCTTATTCCTGGCCAAGAAGGGCGAATTTCTGAAGAGCTAAGTGAAGAATTTGCAGATCGGATTTCATCCCCCATTTGCTACATTAAAGGAGATCCTGGCAACCAATTCGATATCAAAGAATATACGAAGCTGTTTAAAATTTTTGAAAAGAATTTAGGAGCTGGAAACATTGAGATACATCTTGTTCCTGGGAGTCATCATTTCCATATAAATAGTCCTGAATTAGTTGCACCTATTATTTCTAAGTTTCTTGAGTCAGGTCAGGTCTAAGATTGTGTCATTAGCATTAGCATTCGGCAAGTTATCATATCTAAGCGGAAAATTGGCTATTACGAGTAATTATATTACTTAATTTAAAACCTAACAGTCTATAACAACTCATATAGTCTCTGTACAAATATTGAGGTTTTTCAATGTACCCGAATAAAAGCTGAGATTGTCTTTATTTCAATGTTAATCAATATGCATCGACGAGTTTTTAAACCGCGGTTATTTGTTGATTTATCTGTGTTTTAGAAACAGAAATGCATGGAAATAGATAAATTATTTGATTGGTCAACTGGACGAGGTCAGTGTTCTACGCTTCACTTAAAACAGCCATACATGAATATTCTTGTTCTTAATGTTCTTGCATCGGTACTTGCCAAAGACATCTCAGGACATTAGGTGAACATTTTAATCTACTGTCTATCTAAGTTATGAATGGAAAATTGGGTTTCTTTCTAAAATCTAAACTGTAGGAATTCTTCCAGAACTTGTAATTTAAATGATTTTTCGAAAATTTTCGAAGAAGAGTGAAATTTTTTCAACAGCCATATGATTTCTTGGATTCTCTTAAAAATTCTATAGACTTGCAGCCGGGTGTGGGAATGGAAAGATAATGAATCTTGTAAGTTATGGTTGGCCAGAAATTCTCACTAAATTGCAACTTTTTAGTAGAATTAAAACAATTCAATTTAATGTTTTAGCCCCTTCACAAATTTTTCATTCAAAAATCGAATACCTTATTTGGAACCTGTTCTCGAGTTTATGGTAAAGATGATTTGTTTCATGAAGGACAATTTTTAAGGATTGTGTAAAATGTAAATGTCAAATAATCAAAAGTAACTGTAATTGATTTTGGAAATTAGATAGTTTTTAGCATTTATTGTTGAATAAGAAGTAGTTGACAATCATAACAAATTTTAGTGTAAATAAAAAACAGCCAGTAGTTCAATGACTTCAATCCTCTCATATTAAATTTTCTTGGCGTACTCTCGTACAGGAAACTCCCCTACTTTTCGATCAGCAACCTTTTCGAAAGTTTCCAAATCAATTCCCAAAGGGATCCCTTCCCCAATAGACTTTGGTACAGTGCACAGAATGATTTCATCTACGAGTCCATCCTTGACAAAATTCTTAGTCAGCTCGGCCCCTCCCATGAGCCAAACTTTTCGGATCCCTACATCATTCTTCAAGTTATCGACAAAGATTTTCGGATCTTCTGAACTGATCTTGACGTCGTCTCGCTCTGATTTCAAATCTCTTTTCGTAAAAACAACTGACGGTTTCCCAGCATAGGGCCAGCCCATTCCGAATGATAAAACTTTTTCATAAGATCGACTTCCCATAAGGACCATGTCGATTGATGAAAAATATTCCTCGTAATCAGTCTGTGCCTCAGGTCCCATTGGCGGAAGCCAACCAACCCCTCCGGACTTGTCGGCTATAAACCCATCTTCAGACATGCATATATACAAGGATATTTTGGCCATGGATGGATTTTTATTCTCGAAAAATATGGAATCCAGACTTTGGTTTGACCTAACACGTTATTTACAGGTGTGGACTGGTGGGCTTTCCCTCTCGAGAGATTGAACTAAAATCGATAAACAGTCTCATGCCGGGTATATTCGGGTTGAAACCTCAAGCTTCGACATTAATAATTGCACGATGACACCAATAGTACCGATATTGTTAGTAAGACAAATAGTAACAACCTAGTCCTACCCACTTGTGGGGAATGATTATGATAAAAATGAGAAACACTTTTAAGGACAGTAATTTATTGAAATAAATAAATAAATAAAATTCAACACAAAAAATTCTTTCTCTCTCTCCAGTTTTATCGGCAAAACTTAACTGCGGGCGAGTGCATGTTTCGATAGATCTGCAATTTTGAATTTCTTTGCACGCAGAAACTCGGGTGTAATTAGTCAAAGCTAGTCATCTAAATCGACACGAGCAGATCCTGAAAAGTCCATGGACTTCCCTTCAGCCTTAGGAGCATCTCCAGCCTTAGCCCCCTGCTTTAAATTCCAAGACGATCCTCGTAAAACAGTGATTTTTTGTCCAGATTTAGTAACGAGGTGCTCCTTCTGAGCCGGGCCATGGGAATCCCAACCCCAACCCCACCCCCAACCACCACTTTGGGGAGGTTGTGGTGCACTCACGACTGGAGGAGTACTGATCGATGCACCCCATCCTAAATTACAAGCAGCATTCTGTCCATTAGCTCCCGACTCTCCTGGAATTCCCTTTTCTCCGTCGATACCGTTGGGTCCATTGACACCAGGTGTACCAGGAATACCATTATAGCCTGGGGGAGCTGGGACACCGTTTGGACCGGGTTCACCAGTGTCACCTTAAGATGTTAGGGTCATTCAAAAATTTTAGCTTGAAAAAATAGTAAATTGGTGCATATTTTTTAGAGAGTTTAATTTTACCTTTGGGTCCTTTGAGTCCATCTTTACCAGCAGGTCCGTCAGCTCCATCAGCACCGTCAGCTCCATCAGCACCGTCAGCGCCAGGAGGTCCTTTGGGACCGTTTTTCCCAGGTCGTCCATCCGCCCCGGGATAACCATTTGTACCAGCAGGTCCAGCAGGTCCAGTAGGTCCTTCTAGTCCTAATTTTTTATTTAAAAAAATCAATTGTAAAGTCATTTCGCTTTTGATGTGTTCGCTCAATAATAATAATGAAATGTTTGACTATGTACCTTCGGGGCCAGCAACTCCTGGAGATCCTGTATAACCTCTCGGACCGTCCTTGCCGTTCTGACCATTGGATCCATTTTCCCCTTAAATAATTAGAATACAAGGTTAGGGACAATTACCAAGATTCGGCATTCAATATAATATGACAATGATTTATCTTACCATCTTTGCCTGGCACACCTGGATTTCCTCGAATACCAACCTCTCCAGGGTATCCATCTTGTCCTTGAGGTCCTGCAATAAAAAAAATCAGTGTGGGGATTCGAATATAAATATTTCGAAATGGGATTATTTAAATTTAAAAAAGGCACATACCTTGTGGGCAATCACAAGTAAATAGTGAGTCCCAGAATCCAGTGGCTTTTCTGATACACTCCTGAGGCCACCATTTAAGGGGTACTTGCATTTCTTGCAAGTCTCCAGAGCGAGCTCGATATTTTGCTGATGGGACTTCCAAGCCTACAGGCTCCCTTCGCCCGGCCTGATCTTCCAAGAAGAGTTCGACAATGTCTTCGTAATTACTTTTGGACTTACCCTGGCACCCCATGGCTACGCCGTTGCCCATACGGGACGTAATCTCGAATGTATCTATTTAATTCAAAAATTTTAATTGAAGTATTCATGGTTAATAAATTAAAAATATGTCTCCAGATTTTTTATTTACCATCATCCAATAATCGGTAATTACGTTCCCACCCATTAGAATCAAGCTCTACAGGCCCCTTCACTAAATTTTCCATGTACCCTGAGGAAAATGTGATTAATTGTACAAGGAGCCCAAAGGCTACGAAGAGGGCTAGGGGTAGCTTGGGTGAATTCTGAAAGATATAGATTTTTGTTAACAATTAAACTTGTTTAAAACTATCTAGCATAGCTGATAAGAAACTTTAAATTTTTATCTTCAACAAGTTCGTATTCTGCTTACCATTTAAATCGGTATTATTAAAACGACAGTTGGAGCTCTGAAGGTTAGGTGATTCCTTTCGAGTGGCTCAAGAGAGAATAATCTTTGAAACTGTGGTCGTTGAAGTTTATTAACAAATTACGGTCGTCCAATAAGGGACGAATGGGGTAGTTAACCCCTTCTTCTGAGGATCATGGCTATTGGACAAGCTTAAATTATAAGGAAGTATCAAAGGGTTTGTTCCTTGCCCGTTTGAGCTATTTTAAGGATAGTTGGAGAATTGTGAAAGCACATATACATAGATTTTACACGAATCAGACACTACCTGGACAGAACTTTCTATTTCATGTGCTAAACATTTAATTTATGTGGAAATATGGATTGTAAACTCTGGCGACTGAAGGACTTGTGGGCGTTCATTTAAACTATTATAAATAGTCTCAGATTTACTATAATGGATGAAAAGGGTAGAGAACTAAGTTATAAAAGTACAGGTGAGACTTTAGAGGTGAGGGTCATAATTATGAATAGAAATGGTTGCACGGTCAATGACTTTGGACTTGAATTTATTTTAAGACAATAATTAGGACTTTTGGACGCTTTAAAAAAAATTACTATGTATTTCATTTTTGTAGTTTATCCTAAAGGTAAAAACTTCTGACTAGCCGATTTTTTTTAATGACCGAATCTATCTTATATCTTAAATCTTCACTGTTAACTTTCAAGTAGGATAAACACATGATAGTATTTGGCTAAATAATTGTATAGTTTTTTTATCATTCAGATTTAGGATTTATTAGGATTGAAGACAGCTTTGATGAAAAATAATATTTTGTTTCTGCTTCGAAAAATTGTACATAAAATGTGAGTTTTAAAACTCACAGAATGCAACTTCAGATCATCTTCAGATAGCCGGAGCTTAATTTATCAAAAACGGAATTAAATTGTGCATTTGAAATCCCCTATAAATAAAACCAAGATGCCATTTTTGTTCACCTTCACATATTCCTTCCCTGTTTCTCCGATCATATAAGCCCATCTTGGAACTCATCATAAAATTAAATTGAGATTTACATGTGTTAAAAATGGTAGATAATATGAAATAAATTTAAGAAAATGACCGACATGTCCGACGGACGGACATGATGATCGCATTAGCAATGCCTCGCACTGGAACGATTAGAATTATAGGTTGGTATTATTTTCATGAATTTGTATAATTGATATAATTCGATAGACTGATACACTGAAATTGTAAGATTGTAAGGTATATGCATTTCAGGGTTGGCCATTTTTAATTTTTCAGAAATATTTTCATGACAAATAAGAAAATTTGAAACATGTGAAAGTAATTATAATTATAAGTAGTTTTTTATGATAATTCGACATCTTTTTTTTACTTAAGAAATTTTGAGTTTTGTTTACCTGATGATTACATTATGAGTACAGAATTTTTTATTTTTTCATACATAAAATTGTGTGTAACTGCAAGAAGAAAATTTTAGTTTGAATTTTTCACACTATTTTGGGCTTTGGAATTTCCCTATTCTTAATTTTTCACTTGAAATTTCAATGGCCAACCCTGAATTTTATTTTCACGTCTCAATTAAATGGATTAGCTCATATGGTAGCAATAAAGTTGATTGAATTTAATTTTATTAGTCGATGGACTGCCTCTAATCAAAATGTGGATTTAAAATTAATTAATCCATCAAATGTGATATGAATGAATGTCCATACTTTCGTTGAATAGTACGGAGGAGCTTGCATGGTGAAGCTATTAGATAAGTACATTTTTAAAGTGACACACTAGCATTATTATGAAATAGTAAACAGAGCCATCAATAATATTCCGAACAAACATTTTTACTTAAAAAACTAATCATTTCGAATCCATCGTCATCCAAACGGAATAAATTAACAACTTCAATAGTAATTCTACTTACAAGCTAATAAACATATTAATTACTACTTGGTCAATTTACCAGATCCGAATACTCTCTTTAATTCAAATCTAGTACCGTTTCTTATCCTCAGTTCTGAACTCATCGACAATAAAACTTGCTTAAACCCCATGGTAACTCCAAAAGATGTTAATATAATAATAATAATATGTTTTATTAATATAAAACTCACAGGTGCAATTTCATATAGCCCGAGCCAGGTTTATAAAAAATTTCAAGCTTCTAAGCCAATTTATGAAA
>JAQFYM010002101.1:0-26078 GCA_034694785.1 Agrenia bidenticulata | reverse complement strand
TTTGCAAACTTCATAATTTTTTTTCTCATCCAATAGGGGCCATTCAAGAACAAAATTAATTTCATGATGATCAGTATGATTTACTTGATTTTTTAAGACTAATGGCACCTCATCTGGGGTTTATCATCGAAAGTACTCGCATTGTAAGAATAACAGGACGTGACGGTCACAAATTACAATAAGAGTATTTAATTGGTTTTATCAGGAAAATTACAACAGAAAATTACTAGGATAAAATCTAACTATCTGATCTTTCTCTCTCTAAATCCTGAGTCCGACTGACGAGAGAAGATCAAATTACCCTTCTTCCCTCCTCTCACTTTCATATTTCACACAACATACAGTTTCCATAGTTACAATAATCAGATTCAAAGGTTTCATAATTCATGTACAGATTTAAAGTAATAGTAAACGAAATCCATTTAATGACTCGATGACAAGGGAGTTGGGGGATTGTTCATCCAACTTGAAAATTTGTTATTCAGTTAAAATCTAAACTAATAATTGCTAGGAAGGGTAACTTATTAAATTACTTTGGCAGAGTCAAGATGACAATTTTCGTTCTTCCCTTGTCATTTATTAAAACTAGGTTTGCTTAATTTGTAGCATTAATTGTAACTCAACCCCAATGCACCTACACCATATCCTATTTTCTTTGTAAAATGAGGTAAAGTCAGAAAAAATCTTCTAGTGCATGTTAAAGGGTTAACTTTTTATTATAAGTAAACCCTCGCCCCTAGAAATGCCCGGTTAATAGACTTGTCATTATTTCTTCCTCAAATAGCAAAAAAGATTCGGAAGTCTCAAATTTACCTAGCAATTTTCACGAATTCTGTCAAAGTTATGGAGAAACGCGAGTTCTCATGTAAATTGATAACTGGAGAATTATAAGATCCCCCTGGAATAAGAGACTCTGATTCCTCGGAGTCTTTGGCTTTAGAAATACAAATTCAAAGAAAGATTCCCCTTCCTAAAGTTACCGTTCTGATCTTAAGAACTAGGGAAGAGTATTATTTGACCATGGGAACACGACCGATTGCCTCAGATCCCTTTGACGTCTTATAAAACTCAGACAAAGAAGGTATGAGAGACTGGTTAGAGTTTAAGCATTTTAAGCCCATGATGTCTTCCTGAAACAACTTTCAAAAGTAAAAGTTAAGTCCCTGGGAAGGAAATCACTAAGAATAACAAAGCAGGACAGGTGTGACTCGATAAGAGAATTAGTTCAGGAAACATTGAAGTCATTGTCTGGAGTCTTAGGAGTGGATATATTGTTGCGATAGATTTTACCGTATTTAATATGGGTTTTAAAGTGGTCGTTTGGAATGTCTAAGATTGTAAACTATAAAAATGTTCCTTACTCTATGGAGCATTTAAAATGAATTTGTGATGTGCATAATTGTAGTACGAGAGAGGAGAATGGCAATATTATCATAGACTTCAAAATTGAAGTCAAGCTACGCCTTTAATGTGGTAACTTTACCTTTGAGCCGACAGTGATACTTTGGAATCAGTTACCATTAACAATTAGGAATTAAACAAAAGTGAAATAAATGTAAGGGTAAAATTATGAGTCATTTGCACAGGTCTACTATTAACTTATAAGTCAAAATTTGTGTAATTCAATTTTGTATTTTAATGAAATAGATCAAGGATTGCCTATGCATTTAGGGATTGGTCTATTTCGTGAATGTAAAGGATTAATTTGTGAAATAAAATCATATTATTATTATTATAACGTTCCCTTTTCTACTTTATAGGCTGACCTTCCGACAATAGAATCCACTCTGAACACGCTACACAGTCTCAAGTTGTTTATATTTCTCTCAGAAATGGGACTTGGACTCATAAGGGAAATCCGAGTTCACTGGGTCAGTAACTCGAGGAAAGGATATTAGTTAATTGTTTTCTTTTCTTCTAAAAGGCTGAAGAGATCACAAGATTACAATTTCCACTATGTAATTAGAAGTTTCCTTGTAGTCAGTTCCAGTATCCTCATCTCTTATATTGGGAGCTTGGAGGAGCTTACAACGGACATTATGTACAAAAACAAATGTAAGATTTCAAATTACAACGATAGGAAAGCTATAATCGGCATTAGCTTTTCTTTACTTTCCCAGCATTGAAGCGGTCACACTTTCATTCGGACAAATCTGATCGAAAGACACAGGGATTTATGGAAAGAGCGCGGGTAGAGCACCACCAGACCACAAAACTCCTTAAGGATTATGACATTTGTCGAGACAATTTTATCCATTAAAGGCTCAATCTATTATTATCCAGGACTAGTGGAAATAAAAACAGAGAATAGCCGAACCTTTGGAAAGAACATTATTTCCGTCGAGCAGTCAAGATCTACAAGGTTGCTCAAGTGAGCCCTACACTAAGTGAGCCAAAAGGACTTGGAGTTTGATATTAATTATTTGTGATAAAGCAAACCCGAGAAAACTAAGTGCACTTGGTTACTTTTTCAACTGAAAAAAAAATCCGACTATTTCTCTACATTGGCAAGAGTAGATTGGCTGCTATTAAACAGGTAAAATGTACCTGTGATTTTTCTTAGGTTTGAGTAGCTTTGGCTTTTACCTAGTCTCAAGACTCAGACCTAGTAGTTTACACTTTACACCGAGTACGTTGACTTTCCCCGAGTAAGCTTATTGTTTACTTTCCCCTGAGTGACAGGCCAGACAGGAGGACTGAGGGGTATGTCAAATGTCAACAAGAATGTGTAGAGGAATTCTTTAAAAAGTTAGCATGCAACAGTATGAGATAACAGCGTAGGTTAACTGGAATCAATCAAAAATGTTGTTCCCAAAACTCACGAGGTCTGTTGAGAAAAATAAGGTTACATCGATGATCGATGCGTCGTCGTAACCGACCTTGAAAGAGCAGCGTCTGTGGTGGGGAGACGGTGGCTCACAAGATAATCGGAGATGGAATAAATTCGGCGAAAAATACAGCCCCATAGGGTACTGAACTTTGCTCATTAATTTATCATAGACTGTAGACTAAAAACTTGCTAGACAAGTTCATTACACCGAGTTCCAGCTGGGACTCCGTCAACACCTTATGTTTTTTTAAGAATTGAAGCGTTAGAGCTGCCTGCGTAGGAGGTGGGTTATAACGTTTTAAAACAGTGTGGTTTGATAATCACTGGAATGCTCTTCCTCTTCCTTAATGGTTACCACTTGGCGGTCATCATTATCACTTGGCGGTTAAGGTTATGCTATGTGATCATGTCCAGGTGGCTTTAGGATGGGCAATGCATTAAGTTGTCAAAATGCAGTATGGACGACTCTGCCCGATACTTCATTCTTCTTTATGTTCTGAGACTATTTGTATTCTCATTTATATTAAGGGCTTCAATTTCTTGTAATCAGTGTCATTGATACTATATGAATGTAAAAATAGTGGCATTAATTTATTTGCTAATAAGCTGTACTTTTAATTATCAACTTCCAATTATAAATTATCAAACCCCGGGAACTGGTATGTTCGGAGGAAGGAACTCGCACATTCATATTCATTCATTATCACTACTCAGCACTTTCTTTTCAACTGTTATCAATCTGTTGAGCTTTTGTATCCACTGCTGTCTTTTGCTTCGAACTCAAGTCTGTGTTAATTAGATTTCCTAATGATGTTATGGCATTAATCTGAAGTTAGGAAACACATGCTCCAATTATGAAAGCTTAGCTTAGTAGTATACTTGATAGACCAAATCTCTTCTGTACTCTGCAAATCCTTCTGGATCAAATTCATTTGATGATTTCCTTAAAAAGGCTATACTTCAACAATTCTGATTGAACCCGCCCTTTGCTAATCGACCAAATTTCTCATCGGAATCATCAAAGGTTTTAAGTCAGTCCTTATCATCGGAACCTAACTCATCAAGTGTGGATTTTTTTCCCTAGGTAGTATGATGGTAATATGTATACAGATTACAAAAAGGGAGGGAGGTGGGTTTGGATTCTTCTGGAGAAATATATTTCCGGAGCATCCACATTTATAAGCTAGAATGTAGAAACACAATAGTTCCCATCAGTCCCAGCACGAGCTGACGTTGTATTCATAATATTTGAAATTTAATCACGTTCTCCATCTCTATACATTGTGGATGAAGGGGCCCAGGGACATGCTGCTTTGTTTTAGTGTAGCCGTGACATGTATAACGATTTGCTGTGCACATTTTTACTGGAACAAGGTCCGGAAATTAATGATCCTAATAAATGTTACCCCGTGTTTGCTAATAAAGTTTCCAAAAACTCAATTTCGAATCCCGAGAAATGCTCGTCTGTTTTATTTGGTTATAAATATGGATGAATGATTCAGATCTCGAAATGAGCAAACAATAACTTCCTGCTACAAACTTAAACCTGGCCTTTATTTCATCATTACCTGAAGACTTCCGTAGGATACATTTCAACATTTTAGAGATTATTTTTTTAATATAATTTTTTAATAAAATTACTCGAAATCAAAATTACAACCATTTAGACAAATATTACAGTGAGCTCTTGATCAAAATTCAAAAGTGAGAACAAAGATGCTCACCATCGATCTCTGTAGGTACGATATTTTGATTCCGTGTGCAGATGTAAAGCTACTAATGATAATTAAGTTTCTACAATAAACTCTATTTAATTATAAATGCAATTACAACCGTAATTAAATACGTCCAAGGCTAAGCTATAAAATACGTCACGCATGTATCCACTTACTAATTGTCCGGTGAGGTAACAGGTACGGAGAAAAGCACAACAATTCCCGGTGGACTAATCACATTTTGCCACGACAAAAAAACCTCATTAATTTAAGATAAGCACTTATCTTCATTTTAATTCCGTATGTGCGTCCTCCTCTGCTCAGCTGCTGTGACGTGAGTCAGTGTCACCAACTCAGCTGTGTCAACACACCCACACGTGCTTCAACTATCAACTAATTACAAATTATTATAAGTAACATTTTAATTAACAAGAGTGACATTTAATAACTTGTTTTGTACAAGAGAATTTTTGGTAGAAGCCCACTAGGCCCTACCGGATGATGCATGCAAATTCATACACATAAAATATAAATTTGTCCACATTGCACAACATATTGTGAGCATTGTAAATATTGGTGATACCTAAAACTGTAGATGTAACATGTAAATTGTGCCAAGGGAAACCAACATTTAGGGATGTGAGTACGTAGATAATAAAGATCTTCTTCGAGAATAAAGATCATGTATAATTATGTAATACAGTTATAACAATACATCTTATCTGCAGATAAGCCTCAGACTTAACGGTTTAAAAAATCCGATTTCAACACGGCGAGATTTGGGATGCAGAGAATATTCAAGAAACTAAAAATAAGCACACGATAGCTCATAAACATATTAGTCGACACCACTGAAGATTACAGGGGAGAGCATATGAAATCAATCGATTCTGCCATCACGTTTCGTTTACCTAAACGGTAATTAGAGGTTTGCAGTAGTTGACGTGCAAGGACGTTGATTCTACTACACTCGATAATTGAAAGTAATTACAAAATTCAATCATAATTATTATTCTGTCTGACTTTATCAGGGCCCGGATCCCCCTCGGGATTTGTGGATTGGATCTCGGGAACCAGGTCAATAAAGCTAGTGACAGTATACTCAGCCCTGCTGTCTACCAACGGTGTGAGAAATGAAGGGCGTTCAGTGTCGAGGAAATTATCTCTCGGACCTTCAATTGGACTGCGACTTTCAGAACTTTTGACCTTACAAAGGTCACTCGATTTGGGTGGAGGGTCACCCTTCTCCAGGGCATTAATTCGGTTCATATATTCTCTGTAGTCTTTCTGGTATGGGTGGTGCGTAAGGGGATATGTGGAGTTGAGGTTTGATGTTGTGAGGATGGTTGTGGTTGCGGCTGAGTTGACGGGATTTGGGCTGGAGTTGGAATGCTTTGTGGCAGAGTGAGACAGGAGGGTGTCGGCGGGTGTGGTGTTGAATGTGGGTGTATCCTGTGGAGAGTGACCTGTATTATTGACAGCGAGGTTACACAAGTGATGGGACATTGTGGACTGAGTATCCCAAGTTGACTTCCGCTTGGTTGTTCCTCCTCCTGAGTTTGTTGTTGAGCCCCGGTGGAGGCCACGACCAGGGGCATAACCATTCCGGAATCTGTGGTCGCCCCCACCATACGCACCACCCGGCCCGGCCCCACTTAGACTGACACATCCGCACACGAACCCGGCCCTTCGCCTTCCGCCCCGAGAACGCCCTTCGGCATCACAGAGGCAGCAGAATAGATGGACGTTGAATTGCTGAAATTTTAATGGAGCTAATTAATACCTATGATCATCAAAGGATTTGTTCCAGAATATACATGTTGATTATTTTACAAAACATTAATTGATAAAATAGCTAAGGCTTCGCTCCTGGAGCTAATGCTTACACTTTATTCGGTTGAAAAATCAAATCAGCAAACAATTAAACTAAAGTTAGTTACTAAACTGGGTAAAATAATTAAATATTGAATGACAAGTCAAAATATACTAAAGCGTCTATGACTCAGTTTTCCCCAAAATCTCCTCTCAGGGGAGTCACTGACCGAAGAAACGGATTGAATCATAAAACTCATGAGCTAAACCTTGAACCTACCTTGCGGAAAGTGCCACTGACACAATACAATGTAATAGGGTTGATGCAAGAGTTAATGAAACTCAAGCAAAATCCAATGATCCGACAAGCATTCCAAAACTCATTAAAGTTGTTTTCCGAGTCCGGGTAGAAGTAGAACCACAAAAGAAACAAGTACGAAGGGAAGAAGCACATTGCAAAAATCACCACAAAGGACAGAATCATTTTGGCAACCTGGAAACACCAAATGAGAACAATATTAAGACTGAAAAAAAATAAAGTATGTGATAAGGCTGTGTTCAACAGCTCCCAATTTTAATTCCAAAGAAATGGAAACCCAGAAACACCCTTCATCTCCAACTGTTTCATTATCAACCGGGCAACCACCGTCAGATTTTATTGGTGTTGATTCAGAGAAGTCAAAGCAGTTAGACGAACGTTACCTTTTTCCTCGCTTGTATTTGTTTGGCCTGGCCCTGTGCTTCTCCGGGCATGTTCCTCGTCGAGAGGACAAGATGACGAGCCATAATGACGTAGAATGTCCCAATAAAACTCAGAGGAACGGCATAGTAGGCCAGGAAATGGAACATTATCATCACCTACACAGACAAAACAAGTTTCCATACTCACACCCACAGATCAAATTTATTACAGAGGCCAAATGACCCTTTTCCCCAGGGGCCAAGAGCTCAAATTATCTACCCTCGTGGCTTTTCCAGCAACCCCTGCTCTGCATATAAATTGAAGTGTCGGTTTGTACTACTCTCTCTGGCTCTAATTAAAGAAAGCAAGAAAGTTCCGATTCTTGGAACCACTGCCGCATCAGGGGTAGAAAACAAGTGATGAGATCTCAAATTCTAACCTCTAATAAGTTTACTAAATTCTTCAAGAGTAGGGCTTGTTTATATACGAGACTTGTTCTTTGGTAACGTAATAGGTTACAGCTTTTTGACGGCAATCGTAATCCCTGGGCTTCCTAGCCTACCCTACACTTCTTTCACTGATAAAGCTTGAACTGTGTCAAAAGATTTCATCTCTTTATGGGCTTCATTAAGTCCACCTCAAACATTTCAAGTTTTAAGCTACTCGAGTTGTGGCAGATCTTTTTTATCAGAAGTGGACCGAGCTGCGGGAGCTGCAAGAGCTGGCAATGACAATAAACACAGAGGCTAGAAAAACATTTCATCGGATATTTCTATCATTTCGTTATAGGGAGTGGGGAAATACTTGGGACGACTTTCTACGTTCTTCTGTTGTCCTCTTCATTACTGGAGTTAATTAACTCGGGCTTAGGTTAGCAGATGTGGAATTGCTGTTACTACTGAGGCTTGGAAACCTTGTTCGTGTGAGTGATGAACTGAGTGTCTCTGAGGAATTCGTAGCAAATGCCGAGGAGCTAATAATCTAATATGTTCGTGAGAATTTGTAGGATTGGAAATAGTTCTTTTGCTAATATGAGATGGGAACCGGCGAGCCAGGTGGATGAATTTGGTCGGGATATCTTAAATCTCACGAATCATTTTTATCGTTTCCAATTATGAAAACCGTACCTGGGGGTAGTAGTCACCCAATTCAGGGGGGAAGGGGTAGCAGATGTAGAAAATCCGGCTGGCTTCTTGGTCAATGGCTTTGACATAGGAGAAGATGGCAGAGGGGAGAGCCATTACTATTGAAAGTACCCAAATACCTGGAAACAAATTAATTTTTTAGATTTTGAACACTTTTTCAGATTTTAGTTGCCCTACACAGAATACTTCGTGTTAATACTTAGAAGAGAGCTAGACCAGAATTATCGAAGCCGTTGTAAGGTGAATGAGTCCATAGGAATCCTCTGGAATATTATCTGAATATGATAAAATAAAATATCTCTTGCTAATGATTAAAATTAATTACTATGATGCTTTCTTGCAGCTTCAGCTGTGCATTTTCAATTTATTTTACTAGATCGTGTTTTCTGAGAACGGCTTGGGAAAGTTTTGATTGAACCGTCTAACAAATATTGGATCAGTCCCTGGGTGAAAAAACATTTCCCACTAATCTCAAGAGACTTAAGAGAGTTCAAAATCCTACGCCAAAATCCAATCCAAAATCCCATAAAGTTAAAGGTCACTCACCTGCAATCGTAATACAAGTAATCCTCGTCGCCCTCCTTCCATGGAGCTTCCTCATGGGGTCCGCAATAGCAAAATATCTGTCCGCAGAAAGAGCAGTGAGTGTGAATACGGACACTCCGATCGAGAGATCCTTGATGAACTCTGAGAATTTGCAGACGACAACCCCATAGGGCCAAGACTCCAGAGTGTAGACTGTAGAGGTGAAGGGCACACAGAAGAATATGACTAGGAGGTCGCCTACAGCCAAGCTCACGATGTACCTGTCCCCAATCGAATATTTAAACCTTTGAAAGTTACGAAATCTCAAAGATTCTTAGATGCCAAACCTGGGCAAGGCTTCGGGTTTTTCGATCCCCAAAAACCATTTTCCGTTTTTTTTATTTTTCAATTTAAATTTAAAAAAAATACTACTTGGAAAAACTTCCGAAACCCTACAGCCAGGTATAAAACAACGGAACATTTCTAACTCACATATTCGGGACATTCCGCATAGTTCGGTGCTTGATGAAGATAGCAATGAGTGTTCCATTCCCAAACACCCCGATAACGAATATAATTGCGAAAAGTATGGGAACGATGTAGGTCTCAGGGCGCATAGAATAAGGTATGTAGTCATTAGTCTCATTGTAGTCATCGTAGGCGGTGGTTAGTAACGACCGGTTGTCAAAAATGTCCTCCGTCCTGTCCTCCTGAGATTGATTCCCAAGTAATCGATCTTCATGAGTTTTTTTCAAGTCTTCAATTAGCACAGCGTCCTTCGTGTAGTCCATTGTCTGTTCTTGTGGACCTCCTCGGAATGTCGTGAGGTGTTGGGTGTATTTAGTTTATAAATCAGCCTTCCTATCCGTTTCTACCATTTGTATTTTAGCATTGAGGTCCATGGGTAGTTAGTTCAGCTCTGACTTGGATGTCGGGTTATCTTTGTATTGGATTCGGGTAATTGAAACGGATAGATGGATTTCGGTTCAATGAATGACTGCTCTCTGGGTTGGTAAGTTGTAGTTGGAGGGCTGAGATTTATTTTGTGGCTAGTAGGAACGATGTACTAATTGCTGATTGCCATGTAAAGAAACTGTTGAGGACTTTCGTTTCATTGGTTTTTAGTCACGGACGGGGGATATCTTTCTTCTTGTTTCGATTCAGTTCGACTTGTACAGTATCTGAAATTATATGAAACAGCACGATATTTAATGGAGATACACGATGAAAATCTTTCTTCGATCTATATGTTACTAAAAATTAGTATACATTAACCGTTAAAACTATTATAGCCTCAAAGCGGCTCTTAACGAAAGGAAAAATACCAGGATGTGAGGTAAATGATATATTTACGAAAAGACTGAAGACCACACAGGGAAAATGAATTTATCAATTTGCCGACTTTAGATAACCGCTAATCAAAGTACTACGTAATTCTGTATACTATATCCCTACAGGGTGTTCAACGCATGAGTTCGGGTTCATTGGGTATTGGATTGTTTGTATCAGCTAAATAAATCCAAACTGAAGATTATTAATTCTTTTTAATCTCTAATCCTTCCTCCGGAGGCTCCAGTATTGATAAATGAAATTGACTTTTGGCCTTAAATGCACTAGAAGGGAATCTTTTTTTGTTTATGGACTATTACATTTACTTTTAGAAAGGGTCCATACAACATTATGCCAAAGGTGGCAGAAAGACATTATTGCAGATGGTGTCGAGTCATAGGCATCAAAATATTTTTCGACACGCTAATCACTCCAATTGGGCTGTCAAACAATTGAAATTTGATTGCAAGGGGACAATTAAGTCTAAATTTGGCTGATCATCAACTCACTCCAGTGCAGTGCTTGCTTGGCACAAAAGTAGCTCAACTTATTTGATCGTACACGTGCAAATTTTGTTTAAATTCGCCTATGCTTTGTTGACTCTTCATTTTTTGATCATGCACTTGACTGAGTGACTGCTCATCCCCAAAAATTGAACGTCAGTTTCTTGGAACCAGTTGTCCGTTTTTTTTGTCCCATCTACTTCCACAAGTCACAAAAGTTGATTTCTACTGACAAAAGTCTACAACTGTTTTTTTTCACACTTGACTAATAAAAACAAATCCATTCCATTCAGTTATTTTAGAATTAAGTAACCCACTATGTATTTTTAAAACTTTGATCCCACTTGGAAATCAGGAGCTAATGAGCAACAGTCGACACAGATCGTCGCAGGCTTATTAAAAACCTTTTGGATTTAATAATTTCCACCCTTCCATCCACCATAGTCTTAACCTTCCAGATGTAGAACTAGGGCAGAGATCATTTGGACAACTTTTCTTTCCCATTATTCTTTTAATTACACAATGCAGAACTCTGACAGAACATTAGTCAAAGCCACTGGACCGGATTACAAAGACTTGGGCCAGGCCAACAAGAGAGCTCCGCGACTGAATCCTCTAGCCTGGTCCAGGAGGGAACGCACTTCTAACCCAGGCGGTGAGATCTTTGCCGGTAATAACAAAAACCAAGCTTGAGCACCAACTCCCTCACGACCCAGGCTGTGAAGATACCACTCGACAATCTGGATGTCCCTGATCTAAAACGAATACTATGAGACTATGACGTCCTATGAATTTCCTTATCATGTCTTCATCGTGTGTACATCTATCTGATGTTATAATTGAAAGTGTAAATAGTTACTTTGTAAGCAACGACGGTCGCAAACATCTCAGACATTCGGTTTATTCGGATTGTTCTGACGTGGGCATTTATATGAACTCCCCCGCAGTTTATGATGATTATTTCTCTTCACCCTTCTTTATTAAGACAATATAGAGTGTATTCATTTCTAATGTTTCTGAAAGGGGGTCTTACGTATTTTTCCATTGTTCTTCATGTTTTTTTAGACATGTTCATCTTTATAGACAAGACTTTGGAGATTTGGATCCCTTCAACTATTAATTCCTTCCTTCCGGCCCATTAAATCTTGTACTCATAGAATATTTCTACGAGAGAAGATTGGAGTAGGAAGCATTTCAACATTTAGGAGGTAAACTGGCAGTAGGAACAATATAAATTTGTTTAACCTTCGCTTGTGTTAATACAATAAAGAAAGCCTTTGGGTATAAAAAAAATCTCAATTTTAATTGCAGAAAAAAACATGCCAATTTTCTGCAATTAAAATTTCGTAACATTTTTCCATCTCGAATCTCGATTGTGTTTGAGCAACGATTGCAAAGATTATAATTCATATATCAATCTAATGACACCAGAAATCCTTGAGAATTTTTATTTTGACACTGAATCACTCTAATCTATGCATCTCACCCTTGTTTTCAACTGAAGCCTGCAAGTCGAATTAGCCAGGGGATTTCTTTTGATTATCTAGCAAATATAGGGCATAGCGACTTTGCAATCCCGTGTCAATCCAATTCATTGAGACTCTGATTGCGTTTTTCCATTAGTATGTGCCATTCATGACTTTCATGATCAGGATTTCCAGATCCAGGCCCTTGTAAGTGTACCTTGAAATCCTAGCTTCCTCTATTCAAATTCTATCGGGCTTACTTTTGTTTTAAATGTTGATGACTCTCTGGCTACTTGAACGTTCAAATAATTAAAATTTATTACGTCTTACCATCCTATCGTTCCCATCCTCTTCATATCCAGCAGAAATTCTGAGAATGAAGAAGGCCTACACACACAAACACACTAATTCCAAGCACCAACACGAACGCTAAAGGAGGAGAGCCACTCTGAAGTCTGAATTGTTCCGAAAATAATTAAGCACCCATGCACTTGACTGACTGTGCTGGTTTTCTTTGTAACAATTAAAGGCCGACTTGAAATGGGCAAATCTTTAAAGAGGTTCTTTTAGCTTCGGATCGATTTGTGATTCTCCACTCGTCTGTGTTTTAAGTTAAAGCTGTCAAGCTGTCTGGGAATTTGCAACTGGGCTTGTTCTTTTAACGAATTTGCAAGCATGCAAATGACAGAAGGATATTATAGTGTGCCAATTAGCCCCATTAGCATTTCACAATTCCATGGGAGGAAACATAATTGGAAATTGATTCTCTATCCCTACCGGTTTTTTTCCAATTACCGATACCATAAACCATAATACGTCATCCCCATAAAAAACATGAACTTGGGGGAAATAAGCTTTGAATGTAAGACTAATTTACGCATGGGGAAATACAGGATTTTGCTCATTGTGCCATATTTTAAATGAAATAGTGAACTACGTACACTGGAAAATATTTGAAACTCTCAATCAAGGCTCATATCATTATGAATGCGCTCCATGGACCTTTCCAGCAGCTCAGAGTACAAAGGGGAAATAGAGACGATGAAAACCATCGCTTTCTCCAGAACCCAACCCAGTCTTTAATGTTTTGTTGAAATCAAATGAACTAGAGAGGTGAAAGGGGAGAATGGATGAAAAATGATTTCCCAACCGGACCCATTTATCATAATAATATTTGATACACTCTGCATGCATGCGGGCATGCTATCCTCTATCAACACAATTACTGCATCAATGAATCTTCCCGTTTCATACGAGCATGCATAAGCGTCAGAGAGTAAGGGTTACACATAATAACGTAGCCGACCTGTATGTCTTGTATTACATTCCAGACCCAGGTCACCCGACCGTAACATGCACACAATTTACAAAGTACTTTCTACAGAGAGGCGTCAAAAACTCACTCAAATCTTTTATCCTCACTATTTCAAAGTATGATGAGCTGGGTTACCACACAACACCCCATTCCAGTGACCTTATTCATATGGAATGGAGTGGACTATTTCGAACTATTTTTCAAGAGCACCCTGTATTAATAAAATAATTGCGCCACCTACTGGCCTGTATAAATCCTCGTTATTGAACGATCATATATATTATATTTCCTTCGTTTTTGTGAAAAAATCTAAGCGTCTTATATCACGAATGTAATCCAACCTATAATTTACATTTGTATTATGTTAATAGTCCACCTCTCTCTGGTCTTCAATATATCATCTGTCTCTTTCCGAACCGAGGACAAATATGGAAGAAGAAAAATTGAAAAAGATTATCATAAGGCTTTTGGTGCAGAAAAGAATAATTTCTGGAATTCAAAGCTGCACATTATCATATCTGATGATATTCCCCTGATATTCATTTTCATACACGTTTCCCATATAATTTGCCCCAGCCTTGCTGTTGGGCTTCCGTTTCTCCGTTTTTATTATCATCTCTGAGCCAGTGAGAACATGAGAGCCAGGAAGAACCTGGTTTCGAATCCTTAGAAGAAAAATAATTCCAGGATATGTCCCGGCAGCTCTGCACATCTCATATTATGTGTCTGGACTCTAAAATTCATAGTTAATTTCATTTCTCCACAATGCCCACAAAATTTCAAAGGAGGAAAAATATCCTTAATCCCATAGCATTGTCATTGCATAGCCAAGTTCCTTTATCCTTTACCGTCAGCGGAAAAAGAGCGCATTAAAATATGTAAATGTAGTGAGTCTAATAATCTCTGAGCTGGTTGAACTTATGTATCTCATCAAATCGACTGGATTTAAAAGAGGGAACAACAGTTTCCGTCCATCAAGAATAAAGAAAAGCTAAGTCGGGTTCTTAAGAAAAAATATTATCTGATAGATCAATTTCTGAGAAAACAGATATGTTTGAATGAAAAAATTAATATTGCTAGTTGAACAGTTTTCTCGAGTTTTTAGATCCAAAATATAACACTAACATGTAACTTTGTACAGAGAAACGACTCTGATTGAGTGAGTGATCCTTGTTGTCTGGGAAAAATAACTTTCTAAGTAATGCAGTTTTTCAAACCGGAAGATAGACAGACACTGTAGATACGCAGTCCATTAGGAACGAGTTGCACGGCTCATTAAGTTTATATTATTATGAAACGGCGTTTAAAAAAATTTAGTCAATGAATTCTAAGCCCAAATCTAGGCTTTATATTTCATTGGAATATAAAGTTTATGAATGCCCAAGTGAGCAAATTTAATTACGGGTTTTTACGAAAAAAACAAACACAAAACTGATTGAGAATAAAAAGTATAGAGTTCTACGAATCAGCAAATTAAGAATGGAAAACTAATCAAAAATTTTATATCAGCATGTTCCATATTAAATTCAATTTGTTAAGATGATATAAAAGAGTCTAAAAAACAGTAATAGGAACAAATTTCAATCACCTGTAAAATAAGTTACAAATTCTGCTAAATTTTGCAAATCGTATCATCTTTCCCTCAAGACATTTTTATATTAAATTCCTGGACTAAGAAGCAAGAGTAAAAAAGTGTAGATGATTGGGTAATCCCTATGGATAACACAGAATCTGAACAAGACAACAGGGAATAATTTTATCCCGGAAATGTATCCCAGGTTCGTAACAAGACCCACGTGTGCATCCTCCTTGGACTAATTTACAAAAGTGTACGTAGGGCAGCAAGCTGAGAGTAATTGCGTAGGATTTTCGGGTAAAGAGTGTGTGTGCCAGGCGGGTAATAACTGTTTCCCCGTGCTTGCATTAAGTTTTTAGTCGTCTCTCTCGGAGTGGCAAGCAATCCTTTTGGGTATTTCTGATTTCAGAGTCAAATAAATTGGAAAAGCATGTCAGTTCAGGATTCTGTAAAGTCACTCTATTCTTCTATTTTGCTATTCATATATTTCATTCTTTAGGTTTCTTTTACCAACCTCTCCGAGTTTTGAAGACGGGAGTCACAATGATGTCACGTTTCTCATTCCGGTGGTAAGAAATTACTTTTAGCTGTAGGATACATTCCCACCCCTTAAGAGTTCGATGCACGCAGGTATATTACAGAATGTAGTTTTTTGTAAATTTCTATTGATCTAGGACATGAAAAGAGGATAAAAACAGAATATGAGAGATATTGTCCAAAGTTCATTCAGTTTTCCTTGAGCAAAAATTGTTTTTTTTCTGACAGTGACTTACGGGCTTGACTAATGCTTAAAGTTGTTCTGTGTCCCAACCCAACAGTCCCAAGCCCATACTTGCGAACTAACTTTTACACAAGTTGATGGTTAATTGAGCAAATGTGGAATATGTGAGAGAGTTTTTCGTGATCTTAATTAAGGTAAGTGGAAATAATTTCTTTGAGCAACATGTAGCTCCAGAGGGAGTACGAATCCTGTCGTATGAAACTGTCCTAGTGTGACTAGACGCTTAAGCCTTTCATTTACCAACGGATTTGTAGCTATCAAACATAGCAGACTGATAAGCTTGATCTATTTTACAATCAAATTGCATAGGAAATCCTAAGAATGTCTCAATGAATTTCTCAATCTTCCTTTTAAATTTATCCCACAGAAAGGTTTCTAAATACAAATAACCCCTGTAATTAATCCTTTCCCGATTAAATCCTATTATAATTCAGTAACTCTAGATTCAATAAGACTTGAATCCAACCCACTTTCAATCGTTCTCACTCAATAAGTATTGTAAGCTAGAAAAGATTCATACCCGGTCTGGATGACGGAATGGGAAACTAATTTACGGGCACAATAGCTAAGCATCTCTTTACTGCCCTGTCATCCCGGTATTCGCTAGTCCCGGTAATGGGTATCATATTGCATCATGTGAGAAGATGATCCAATTATTTCAAGTTTAGCTCCATGCAAGCTGATTAATATTTACTTAACCTCAATCATTGAAAAGGGAAACTTTGGCTATGCGGATTCTGTAGGGTTATTAGTGTCATCGGTTTATTGCAAGTGCAGCTACAGCTCAGAATAACCCCAACCTGTAATCCCCCAGTAATGCTCTGCAAAGTTTGGGATTTACCAATTCATAGTTTTAAATACCCTCGCAGTACACATTAGGTAATAGTTGATCCGAATAGCTCAAGCCTATTATATCATGCTTATCCCCAGAGAATCCCCTCTGGAGGGAATTGGCTGAATTCTAAGCTCCCCGCTATCAGGTGGGAAATAAACCACCGAAATGAGGGCAATAAATCCAGTAATAGCTCATCAAATTCGATTTCAATGTACGGATATAAAACAATTGTTCATTCGAGACAAAAGACGATCCTGCTTTTCAACAAAACAAGAATAAGGACACCGATATCATCAACGTGTCCCCTTGGATAGTCCGCAGACGGAGATGTGACGTTTATGCCTGCTACATGAATGCCGATACAAATATGCCTAAGCCAAAAGGCCTTATATGACTTGAGATTTATAAGCATCTAAAAACTATCGAAATGAAAAAATTGGCCTGAATTTCTCAGGCAGGCATATATGTCGTTTTCTGCAGACAGATAAAGATACATCTTTTTTAATTCATGATTCAGTGCAACAAAGTCTCACAGTTCAATTAATTGGCTATCGATCGTGTAAAAATCTCAGATCCCTTCAAAAACACAAGTTAAAGGGCTCTGGGGCTCTGTTTGAATTAAACACAGTGAAATCGGACCTGTAACTGAACGCTACAGGCTGACTGATGTTTTAGTTCATGAACAAGCTCAGGTTTCGAATTTCTTCCCCCCGAAAGGTGCGGGTTCACAATGAGGGACATAGATATATAGTTTTTATCTGACGAGGGAATAAAATCTCAGCCATTGGCCTTACCGAAGAGCCCAATAGCGAATATAGTGTATATTATTCAAGGATTACGAGTATTTTACTACGAACTGTCAAATATGGAACTGCGGTCTATTTCCTCTCCCTGGCCCCTATCCGATTGTAAAGGTCAGCCCTAGAATCGGTCTTTAGGTTTGCGGAAGCACAGGAGAAAGTAGACGAGAGTTTTAAGTATGTACTTCGCATTTAGGAGTTTGAGCTACGAAGTAGGGCTATCACCTCTCGTCTAATGAAATTGATATTTTATGCCATCCTTTTATTACAAGGCTATATCCTGAACAACCAACCACCACACAATCAACAGTCCTTGCCACTATCAACACGATCACGGCCGCCATCATCATCCTGAAATCATGATCATCATCAGTCCCCTATAACATAAATCATCCATGAGGACGACTGCCTTTTGAAATAATCAAAGGTTAAACCGCTTTAAAGAACTTCCTAGAGAAATGCTGCGGAGCGTGAGGCTCCAGTAACTAATGTTCCTCGATAGCTCAGGATGTCAAGAGAGTTGCATCTGTTGTGAGATAACAATAATTTATTTCATACTTTCGGATGGCTCGTCGCTTTCAGAGGTTAGGGGACGGTGTCGGTCGGAGTCCATGTCGGCTGGAT
This sequence comes from Agrenia bidenticulata, assembly GCA_034694785.1. Classification (NCBI taxonomy): domain Eukaryota; kingdom Metazoa; phylum Arthropoda; class Collembola; order Entomobryomorpha; family Isotomidae; genus Agrenia; species Agrenia bidenticulata. Next base: position 8,140 of record JAQFYM010002101.1, on the reverse strand, counting down.
GGATAAATGACATCCAGTGTCAAGTGACACCCACCACACATCAAAAACTTTCTCAACCACTACAGTCAACAGTAACTTCTATCGAGTTGAGCTAACATTAGAAATCCGATCTGCTTTCTTAAGCTTGAGATTAATTGGTAGCGACTTGTACAATAGGCCGTATTAGTTTTCCATAGTTCTTAAAATAATATCTTAGATTCAATCACACTGGACTGGGATGAGGAATGACTGTAAAGTCAATGTGTATAATAAGACCAATATACACCACTATGACATCTAACAAATTAAAGTATGTATAATACTATAGAGTAAAATGATTAAAAGAATTATTACCATATCAAATGTCAAATTATTAAGTTCCAGGAATATTTTATGAAACTACACGTTTTAATAAAGAATTTTGTATTTTAATCTACCCCTGTCAGATTACCCTTTAAAAAGACTTAGTGCTACATACCCAACTAATGATAACACTAAAACAACTCGTCTTAAAAATTCCGAGAACCTGCCCACACGTCCAGATGCTTACAGAGTTCTGCAGGATTTGCTGGATAAATCCTAATCTATTCCAGTCCCGGTGTGGCATACATGTTAGTGGGATATATAAGGTTTCGAATCTTTATTCGCCTATACTTCATATAACTATATCCCCATGTCTCAAGCCCTCCAAGAGCAATTGGGGTAAAGGGTCTATAAAAGTGATTTATAAAGATAGAAGTCAAAAATCATGTAAATCTGGCCCAAACCTGTCATTCCCGTAAGTCCATAATATTATAAGCATGGAGTGCCCCTCACAGGGTTCTTGAGAAATAATATGTAGAGGAGTCAAGTCCTCGTCCTACCTCACCCATGAACATTGGCAAGTGCACTTCTACCCTTTCACTTTTTTTTTATACTATTCGCCAAGGACTGGCACTTGGTGTAACCGACATTACCAACGAGGATGTGGGGCTATTAATCTACTTCCACATTCTATTGTCACTTGTCCCCATATTTTCCCTCACAAGTTTGAGGTGACCGAAATAACATTACTCCACACACTTTTCCTCGACAATTTATATTAAAGACAGATGCTATTTCATTATTTCTCAAGAAAACTTCGTTGGAACCACCACCACCATCATCATCATCATCATCATCATCACCTCATGAAAACTTAAATATCGTCTAAGCCCTATACAACACTGTAAGACGTGTGGGCCAGAATTAGTTTCACGGTACAGAAAGACACAAAGGGTTGCAAGTATATGACAGTAGGCAATTTAATGCAGTATATTTCAAGCATCAGAACCTCTAGCTTTTGCAAGAACTTATTTGACCCCAAGGAGCCCGGATTTTGATATTATATTTTAGACTCGTTTAAAACAAGAGACAATTTAATATTTTTTTAAGGGTCACAAAACACAGATTTTCTCCCTTTCTTGCAAATGCCATCTCAGAGAGGCACTCCAATCCATGCATTACCGCGTTTCATAATGTACGGACTAACCCGGATTTTTCTTGATAAGAGCCAAAACACAACCGGTGAAAGCCAAGTTGTCAAGTTATGTTTTTTTTGCGGCCTTATTGTCAAATTTTCCTACTCCCTGTACGTACCCATGTTATCTTTATGTACATATGAAGCCAGTCACCAGGGCAAGTCGAACAGGAGATTAGACGTTAAAGCTGCGACAGTAAAAGTTGGAAACGGAAGGAAAGCATCTGGCCGAGTGTGGAAGTATGGTGGATCTCCTTGGTTTTCAATCTCCAAGGACCGCAGTCTTTTGGAACGGATTTGGACGAAATATGTTTTTTGTCACCCCGAAATCACCCGGGTGAAGAAAGAATTCTAACCCAAAGGCAGCCTCTAAGATGCCTCTCCTCTCATCTTCGTTTCAGTGTCCTCTCTGCCTTTCCCAATGGGATTCTTTTGGCTTCCGATTTGGAACATTCAACCCTCCCCATAAGTACACATTATAGACTATTAGGCTGAATTCGCTATCTACGGACACAGGACACCCACAACCCTTACTAATAAGACTTCGACTTGGAGTATTGGCTCATCTCCTTCCGATATTCCTTTCACGACGCACTGCCACTGCCACTGCTCTTTCTGAGGTGGCAGGCAACTTTTTAATCTGAGGAAAAATATCTGACCTCAGCGCAATCCCCTTGAAAGTTATAATGATCTATTAATCGGATTAAACTCTGTCACCATGTCTCTTCTTTTCTAACTTTACGTAACTTGGTCTGAAGTATGTTTTGTAGAAAAGGCTCAAATTCCATAAACCAGGCCGTATTGACACTTCCTAGATTCTCCCAAGCCCAAGTAATAAAGCCGGATGATATAAAAGGGGAGGACAGGGCTCGGCTGCTGAGCTATTCTGTATAATCTGTCTCCACTAAAGAAAGGGGGAAAAATGCACATTGCCCTGCTCAGCCGTTTGTTTAACATGCAATAAAAGTGTGTCGGGTGCCAAAGACGTCAATTGATCTTGTCCTTATTGAGCTTGTTTATTTGTTTTAACAAGCTCTTGCTTCAATCTCTCCCAAATCGTGTATATGTACAAAGCATGAAAGAGACATTCTATTATTCGCTGAAATAGAATTGGGATGCTCCAACCACTACAGCAGTATTGAGACATCACTAATACAAGACAAATGACAGATTACCAACACCCTGTATCGTCTACTATTTAGAATACATGGGACGTATGTAAATCAGCAAAATCTGAAGGTTAGCCTGCCACTGAGTTCTGGCTGACTTCCTTGGAATCTATTAGCTAACGGAATGTAATGAAATCCATTCGTCTTACTTACCTATTGTTCCGATCTTGGGTTCTTGTTTCACAGCCGTCAGCGTCAGTTGCCAAACGAGGGTTGAGTTTTGAATATTCCAGGGGGGGGGGGGCGGATGAAAGCTCGAAATTTGCGAAACAGTCCCCTTTGTAGTAGCTCTTGTGAAACTAAAAGTTCTCGGAAACGATGTCCATGTGAGTAAATTAATATTTTCCTAAACTTTATCCTGAGATGAGTTTAGAAATGTGTTGAGTCTACTTTGTGTGTGAGTAGTTTATTTAAAATATAAATGTTCTAATTTCTTGGGTATATTTGTACAGTATATTTTTCTTCATTTCTGAGTACCTTTTCAATTAGGGAACAGGGGTGGTAAATAGTAATGTAAACTTGATATGAATTTTCTGTCTCTCAAGATGAGTCCGCAGAGTTTGGCGTTCCGGAGTCGAATGAGCCAATTTGTCCCAATCCCCTTGGTCAAATATTACCCTTTCGGAGAGAAAACCCTGTCTAGTCTCATCCGGAGTGTAGGCAGTATGGTTCACAACTCACAACCTTCTTGGATTACATACCGACAAACTATCCAAGATATTAGTTTGATCCTTTCCAAACCTTCCCCGACCAAACTTTGTCAACATTTAGCACTTTCTCCCTCTTAAGATTATATTGAGGGAGTCACCCGGCTTTGGGAATTTAAGCTTCTGACCCCGGACGGGTAATAACTGCTGTTTGATTTGATGAGGATTGCCCCAAGCTGTTGTGATATTTTTTCCCATTGTAATGAATTATTTATAACTGAGCATAACCTCTCATGTTTAATTCTACATAGAGGGCCGGGAGGAACGAGGGAAGTTTATATAAATCTCTTAAACGTGTTCAAGGGCTTTGAATTTGATTGTATCGTGTGCAGGTGGCTGTTGAAAAGTTATTCTTTTGTTTCGAGCACAAACTTTGAAATGTAAAGCTTGTGCAATACAAAATACAACACCACCATACCATCTCACCCTTGGGGGTTAAAAGTTCAAACAAATATTACCAGTGCATTCTCTTTGATATTACAGAGAGGGTTTTCACTTTTCAGGAATCATTCAGAGGCGGAAATGGAATAGGGTTAAATTTGAGCTAGACAACTTGGTGAAAGCGATTCAAAACTTGACAGGGGCTTTTATGTGCACTTTTTAATCTTATTTGGCTCGGGTCCTGTTGCATCCCTAGTTTCCAATCCATCCCAGTACAAAGAACAACCGTTTTCCAAGGCTGATTTGGATACTCTAAGCCTAAACCTCTGTAAAGTCATGAATGAATTTGGAGCACTATTAAATTTGTAATTTGACGAGTCTTTAGACTTTGAAACCTTACCTCGCTATTGTGGAGACTCTTTCCAGTTTGTAAGCGACACAGAAAAAATCCAAGACTGAGTCTTAGAAACACGTGCTGGTAGCGTATTTAGGCTATGTCGGCTTTGCTGTTTTTTTCTAGGAACTGGCAAAAGTTTTTTTCTGAGTTATTTTGCTTTGCATCATAAAAAGGACAGGCGAGAGGGACTTATCGATCTTACAGAAAGTTCTTGGAATCTTCTTGGCTTAAAATCAAGCCCCCCTCCAACGCATTCTCTGGAAGTATGAGACATCCATTAAGAAGTTACCTTGCAACAGTGACTGTCCTACAGATTCAAATACCACAACTATGACTACATTATTCTTATAATATTCTACATCTTTTTCCAAGAATCTTTTTCACCACCGCAACCGACTCCCTCAAACTTAGTAGCTTCCTCACCTTCAAGCATTCATTTGAAACCTTTGATTGATTACAGTAGGCGACACTTACGCAATAGTAATTCAAACTCTTGTCTCGTCTCACACTAAAATATTCCAGAATTGATGGCATTGATGCCCTTCACAAACTATTTATTTTATACTTATCCCGATCATATCAAATGGCTTGGGTCTATCAAGAGCCTTTAGGAGTTGCTGGTACTGATTTCCTAGTGAATCTATCAAAAGGGTCCGCTCACACCTTTACACCAATGTTAATAAGAATAAGTGTTAGTGTACCCTTAGCTTAGTCGTCAAGAATATGACCATAAGTCCATCGAAAAGTGGATTCGGCTTTGCGATAGGGGAGAGCAGGGTATTACTTTAATGAACAAATATAATTAAGAAATTAGTTCTGGATCAGCATTATAGTGTATATTAGTTTATATGGGATACACCCTCGAGTCAGCAGGCTTTTTCACAGGGTAATGTGTACACCGTTGTACCACCGATGATATGGAGAAATTATTGTATCTCCGAAACCCAATTGACTTCAAGTACATCTAGCTTTGAAACAGGCTTTGGAATTTGTTATCATTATAGCAAACTATGAAAGCCAACTCGGTTCTCAAACTAGAAACTAGTGTTGGGATGAGATTATGAGATGCTCGAGTAGGGACTACTGTCCATCGTTCTAATTCATAAGCCCTGCATGAACACACTATGAATCTATGAACACACTGGGGCTGGAGATAAATGTCCGTAAGGGCAAGAGAGATGAATAGGGAGGGATCAGTAATTGAAATGCTAACATGGGTATGCACATGCAGATAGAATTTAGCCCTTAAGAGGATTTGCTAATTAGTTCCAATTAACACCTTCGTATCTACGTTGGCCATCTGCACTCTAGACTACCTTTGAGCCTTGTTTGGTCAGTTCTGTGTCCTCATCTGTGCTTTGTTTGTGTAAAAATTATTGATTATTTGAAATCTACGATTCTCAGTCTGAATTAAATATCTAAAAAAGGAAGATTCAAAGACGAACATCAACTAGTTCGAATCTCATACACTTGACTGTATTTTTTTAAACGTGAGAATCCGTTGATTCTGATTAACAAAGCTGAATTTATAGACTCTTGATTTTTGTATCTGATTTGGTAATAGATTAAATTTCACAATTTAAAAAAAATCAATAACGTCAGGTAAAAAGTTCATACGGAATAGCTTTTGAAAATAAATTTTAATTGTGGCTGAACGACCTGTGGTTGAAATGCGTTGTGGCTGCCAACCGAACACCGGGAATTCCAAGCCGAATTCCGGCAGAGTTTAACTGTAACAAGTCTCATATATATTATTTACGTCCATAATAAATTAACCATCTGACAAGGAAAGTTTTTAACATCCATTGGCACATTGACCATGTCCATTTTGCATAAAATAGAAACCAAGCATACTTTTCCGTCCATTCACAACATCAGTACATCTAAAATGTACGTGTAAGTTGAAAAAAAATCAATTTCTACCTACGGTCAATACAAACTCCTTTTATAGTAAGTTTCCAAGTGCTTTTCGACCAAACTCAGCTATCAAGGGAGTTCTCAAGATTAGTTAGCTATTTTTATTACCTTGGTGCATTAGTACTAGTCAGGGTTAAAAAATCCCGGTGACCATGTCCGAATCCATGGAATAAAGAAAGCCCAGCAGAGTCTGTAAAAAGTCCTGGGTAGTGCACCCCGGAAAGTACGTGCTCAGCCAGCTCAGCTCTAAGTTGATGGCTGGAACTAGGAGAAGGGCATGGAATCCAATAAATGTTTCCAAACTGTAAGTAGCTATAAATGGCCTATATATATTTTAAGAACCACCCCCACCCTCCATCCAACTCTTGTATTTCAATGATTTCTATGAATTTACGAGATAAGTGCTTATGAGTGCCTGTACACCTGTGATAATAATATTATAAAAGCAGTTGCTTACGCTATTTAGGTATAGAGAAACCACATATCCTTGCTCCAGTATATGATCTACCAAGTCTAGACGGTGCTTAGTGGCTGGCTAACCTAAATTCAATGATACGTACAGGATGAGTAAATAAGTAAGTCAACTTGCTTTCTCTATTAGAAAGTGCAGCATGAGCTTTAGAAGCCTGTAGACTCTGTAATCTCCCTGGTGTTCTAAAAACAGAAGCCAGCCGTTCGTCTGAACCATCGGTGATAATTCGATAATAATTGAATAGGACGTGTATTTATTAATAAGTTCATTATATCTCAAAACAAGTCATAAAGGAAATCCGGGTAACTGAAAGCTATTAGACTGCTTAGACCTTCACACCCTGGTTTTTAAGGGATATTGAAGATTTTTAAAAGGCCAAGGGAGAAGCAGGGTTTACAGGTTGGGATTTACCAAGCAAAAGTCTCGCTATTGATATTGGCCTTAACATTTCTTATCAACTAAAGTAATATCAATTAGAATGTTGATGTGGGGCAATATGGATTAGACGGGTAGAAATGCAAGAATAAAATTCCAAGAACTGAACGGGGTTGTAAAAATGCATTATTAACCGAAAGTGTTTTTCTCTGTGCTAGCCAAGCCATAAATTTCACGAGGTTTGCCGTAATCTGCTAAATAATTTACCACCAGGCTAGGTTAGGAGATTTTTGCTTGAATGTGACTTTAAAAAACACATTCTTTGAGCACTAATCCCATTTTCCTAACACGATAAATTTTGGTATAAGCCAGTCACCATCTTAAGGCTAATGGTTATTAATGTGCTCTAGGTATAAGTTTCCTTGCCTTTTTATTGTCTGAATCTAAACCTCCATTGGATCTGAGAACATTAGATTAAATGTAACCGACCATATACTACTGAGATCACGATTTAAATTAAGACATACTTGCTGCAAAAGATAACGTAGCTGATGAATTTTTTTACACAGATCACTTTTACGTAATCTCTTTCCTAATGGCTGTTTTGAATTGCAATATCGTAAAATTATCATCATACCAATTAAATTAGAAGGATAAACCAGAGAAAGTGCAAGTAGGTATGTGGATAGTGAGATTCATCAAAATAAGCAAAGGTCTGATTTAAAAATTCCAAAGTAAAATCTTTGAACACCTCAACCTCAACGATGAAATAAAAACTCAAGGTTAACATCCCATGACTTACCTAACATTCATATATTATTCCAGTCTGATGATTGGATTCGAAAACCAACTCAACCAAGTCGGCCTCCTTTAATCAGAATAATTATTTGTTCTGTCGAGATACGATTCACTCTTTTTTTTTCTTCATCAAACCAAATAAATAGATAATTGCCTTTCTTGAATCACAAATTACATTGTAACTCAAAACTATTGGACAATAAAGAATCAAGTCAAATCAAATCAAATTGTCGCATTGTACATACTTCCCTCTAGCACATCTCCTCCTTCCCACAACACATTCTTAGAGCCTTCTTAGAATCCAATTGTTATTCAGCCCATAATTTGAGTTTAAATCCAAAAGTACTAGTAATTTGAGAGGTCTAATATTTAATAAAACGTTGCAAACGTTAAAAAGAGCTCGCCAATTCTGAAGTAACTTGTTTTATTTTAACTGTAAATTTAATT
>JAQFYM010002100.1:0-26091 GCA_034694785.1 Agrenia bidenticulata | reverse complement strand
CAATTTTTTTTAAAGTCTATTAAAAGTTAGTTTGCTGAAATAAAATAAAACTTGTTTAAAATCATCTTTTTCTTACATTTAAGTAAAAATTAAATAAGGCACTGACAAACATCTAGCAATAGATGTTAAAAGATATATGTTTTCTTAAAACACATATTAAACATAATGCATTAATCTAATGCATTCTATAAGTAGTATTTACAAGAGCTTTTTTTCGTAAATAATTGTTGTTCAAATGTAAATTAATGTGCAATGCGTTAAGCTTGTACGCATTCTATGTATACCAGTAAAAATTTTCTGTTTTTACGTTTATAAAATATAATGAATATACACCTTTAACCAACTAATTTTTTTCTGACGATTAAACATAACTCTTACAGAAATCAAAATGTGCAGCTACAAAAAAAACTAAAAAAAAAAAACGTTATATCCCTGACTACTACTAATAAAAATTTTAAAAATATAAAGGGGGTCCCCAGAAAAAAAACAGCCCCGGGCCCCCTTTAATTGAAATCCGTCCCTGACCTAAAACCTAGACCTACATATTATGCCTTATGCTCTTTTAAGGTTTGTACTAAATATGTGTGATTTATTTGATTACATTTTGCGCAGGACAACAAAAAGTGATGTTCCTATTAATATAATGACATTAAAATACAACAATAAAAATCAAACCATGTCAATTTATGGTCTCATGAACGCAAATGACAATTACATACAATCTTTAAAATCGTTTTCTGCAACAAAAAACATACTTAGATCTTAATTAAATGTTTTTAATGTTGCTTCTCGATCGTAAGACTTTGCAAATAAATCACATATTTGTGACTAAGTTTTAAAAAAACAGTTTCGAACAAAATGGTTACTTTTAGCTACAGTGTGTTACAGTAATACTGTAATTACCAGTAAGTAATTGTAACCTTTAGACTTTTTTTTCGGCGCATTGCCACAGTCAAGAAGCTTTTTAATTTAAATAAATTGTATATTTGTAAACTAAAAAATTCAACACCCAAAGTATGTCAGTTGCTCTAAGCAGGTGTTTTTTCTTGGCATATAACAAAGTTCATGTAAAAAATTCTTTTTTTTTGTGCTTCTTCTATAACACGTCTAGATCTTGCCCAACAAGTACAACCAGTATTGAAAAACTATTAATAGACCTTCGTATGTACCCAAGATTACAATTTTACCTATACCATTATAAAAAAAAATAAAATCTGAAAATCTTAATTTGGGGATTTATGTTATTTCAATAAAATTTTTGTTGAAAAAAAAATTATTTGAGTTTTAATAAAAATTCAATATTATGCACAATACAAGTGGCTTTGGCTATATAAGAGACGCTTATATTGTAGATACTTACAACAAATATAAAAAAAATGATTTTACATGTTTATGTTTTAATACCCAAAACTTCAAGCAGCAGTTTCGACGTCAAAAGACCAATATATACATAAAGAAACACTAGTTTTTCTAATTTATCAAAAAGCACTCTTTGTCGACGCTACGGCTAAAAATGTTATATATACTTACAATACGCTTGCTAGTTGCGGATTAACTTGGAACGCGACAAATTATACATGTTTTAAAGATTTAAAAAATAGTTCACTACGAAATGATACTAGGCCCTTAAACTACACGCGCTCTGCAAACAAAGTATATCAATGTAAGATTGGCTCGTGTTGTAGCAACAAAACATAAAGTTCTTTGGTTCACGCATGCAAAGAACACTTGTTTTATTAGTATAATAAAAATATATATATTATACGCTCTATAATTCATCATACATGTACAATAGATAAATACGAAAACAGCTTTGCTTTGAATGCATGTGTGATTATCGAATTTTTAAAAATCTATTATATTACATTTTTGCTAGTCTGTTTCTTTTTTGCTATTGTATTTGGGTAGAGTACTGTATTGGCAATACTATTAAAAAATACTAGCAAATCATTATATAATCCATGTGTTTAATGTAAGTTTAGGTAACCCGCTTATATTTTACATTTTAAATGCAGAGATCTTAACATTTATAATAAGTTTTTAAACCGAATTTTAAAATATAGGATACATTGTTTCTCCCATAGTTATTTAAGGTATCATTATTTTGTATTCTGGTTAAATATTCGTTTTTAAAAACATCAAGTAATACAAAATCGAGCTTAGTCTAGACATATGTTTAGTTTATGTTGTGAATTCCAGCAAATATTGGTTGGACGAAAAAGGGATGATTTAGATCATAGCTTGTTTTTAAGCTTGTCTGCGTTTAGATCTTTTTTTACTGTCTACAGCAGGGTTTAATTTAATTATAATTAATAGTTCCTTGTCACTTATAATTGCAATATTTGTTTATTTTTAACTTCGCAATAATTACAAGTAAAATTAACCTAGAGACCTTTTACCTCACCGTACATAATACTACCTTCTTTGTCACTTTTTTCGCAAAGTACCAACCACGTTTTACAAATCTTACACAAAATTGCAATAAAGCACAGGAACAATACAACTTAAAAACAAAAAACATAAGGATGAAGATTTTAGACATAACTACACTGCGTGAAATGTATGCATTAACAGCTCCGTGTTGTAAAATACTTTCTTTGGCACGATTCTAGGAACAAAAACTTTAACAAAAATGTCAGCTTAAAAGATCCTCAAGATGATACTTCAATATATGAAGAAAAAGACACATGTCGAGATAATATGTAATCTCGATATTAAAAATACTGGAACGTTAGTAAACTGAGGGAATTCCATTACAAATGTTTTGTGATTTAAATGCAGAAACTTGCGATGTTAAGTGGAAAGAGGAAACAAGTTCGAATTGATATGAGCTTGTTTCGAGGAACATGGAAGTATCACAGGGGAGAAAAAAGGCTAAAGGTTTTGTCAAGTATAACTGCACAGGAGAGCCATTGTCGTACTTTGTACACGAAGACAGAAAGAACGGCTCATAAGTCGTTGGATTGGTGGAGTCAGAAACATAACAATATATGAATGTTCTATGTTGAAAAAAATGAAGATGCAACCCTGTTGCCATAAATATCCACTATTGTCAACACAGTATTAAACACATTAATGATTAGTGAAGAGCTTGCAGTGAGGTAAAAGGCGTGAAACATGAGCATGCAGTCGTGATGCACATGGAAAACTTTTTTGAACTAATGCGGGTCGCATACCTATAGGATTCAACGTGAATGAAGTAGGCAAAAGTTTATTCGATGAACACAAACCCACGTGAAACCACTTGAATTGAGCAGTCGTACTTAGACGAGTATTGTTGTAGGAAAAATATGATCAATGTGCTTTTCATGAGTTTTTATGGCAGTTTAATGTATTTAAAGTTATTAAATTAAATGATTAAATTTATTTGTTTTCATTTTTAATTCATTTCACGTTTTTTTTATTTTTCTTTGATCGTAAAATTGTTCAAAAAATAAATGGGGGCTAATAACCGTAAAAGAGGGCCTTTAAAGTAGTAGTGTGTTTAGAAACATAAAATAAAATAAGTTTATCGTAAGTTTATTTTACCTTTTAAAATTTGTAGGTTTGTAATTCGACTATCATTTACTGCTATATTGAATATATCTTTTAGAATCCGGTATTTAAAAAGGCATGAAAACTAACACAAAATAGGTTTTATACGCATTCCTAACTAATTAGGGCATCCCTGTTATTAGCGGCGTTTCTTTTTTGTCAGGCTATTGAATTTTTTTAGCCTGATTTTAATTATAGTTGTAGCGTTTAACCCTGCAATGTATTTCCTCGGTTTTAAATTGTAGCAGATGTCATCAGATGTAACAAAAGAGCTGTTTAACCTAGTACTGCGTGGCGCTCATTAAAACCATTTCTCTCTTGAATTTGGCCACTCGCCACCAATTAAAAAATATCTGTTTTTTTCTATAGTTTCACCACGGCTTTTTGGTTTGTATATTTTTTACGCGGAAAAACTACATCTTTTCTGCTTTGGATTAGTCATACTATCGTTGATGTCAGGCCTTAGCCATAAAATACAATTTGCAATTTGGTTTTATCAACCCGTGATTATGGAAAATCACATTGATATAATAGTGATGCAAGAAGTTCACTCTATGCGTGTAACCAAAAGTGAAGCATTCTGCAAAGTTTTTACAAACCTTTGTATTTTTTCCGTTGAATTAATTGACATTGTCACAGAGAAATGTAAAGTATACATCTCGGGAAAAGATTTATCAAAATGAAACTATTTACTTTTATGCCGCCTACAACTATTTGATATTTATAGCTTTAGAGTACTGATGCATTTCCCGCCTTGTTGAGACACACGTATCGATCTGCGGACGAATAAACTAATTTCTGGCAATTATGGCAAGACCCATATACATAACGGATCTGCGTATGACTAATAATACTATGGGGTCTTTGCCACAAGCTGGTGCTACCTAGCGTAAGAATCAATTATAAAAAAAAGTGGTAGTTTAAAAGAAATATTGTAAATATTTAAAATTTTTAAGTAAATAGAAGCTTAACAAATAACCTGTAACTCGAACAGCAAAAGGTTCAGTATAAGTATTGAAATAAAAATTTTTCGTGACGCAAGCCGAAAGTAGTAAAGAGTAATTGTAAAACATAAGACCAATAAAATTTTTTATTTATAACGCTTTTAATCATAATAGAATTCTTTGTTTCTAGCAAAAAATAAAAATTGTTAAAACTAGTTATGTCGTACAAAAAGCATGAAACAAAAACACAGCCTATGTGAAAGATCCCCAATAAGTAAGCTTAATCATTTTTTAGTGTTCACTTAGTCTTTTACATCGTGACACAAGATTCACAAAGATTTTGAATGCTATATAACATATTAAAATATCGTAAAAAAGTTATATTTATGGGTAACCTACTACAAATAAGTAAAAATAAGATAGTTCTGAAAACAGTAATTTATATACTGACCGTTTTTTATACATACTGAACGAAACAAAGAATCCACTAATCAGCGTATATTATTTCAAAAATATATACATTTTAGTGTTCGTTAGATAATAATGCCAAAAAAATGCTACTGTCTGCTTACTACTAGCTCAAAAAAAGCCTGCAGAGGGTTTATACAACCAAAAAATTTGTTTTTTGTTTATTAAAGCGTATTGCCGCGTTTTTTGTAACAAAATTAATACGTTGCCACGATACTGGTAATCAGATATTTGCTAACAAATTCTAATAATGGATATTGTTTATAGTCCCGACTGAAAAAATACATAGTGTTTTTAAAACTAGCAAAAATTACTCATCGTTGACAAAAAGCTGTCAATTTAGAAAGCTGATACAGTGAATTCTCCATAAATGGGACGACCCATATATTGATATTTTGCCATAAAAAAAATCTTTACATGGGCATATGGTTACATGCTACAAAATACAAATTATTGTCAAACATAAAATAGTAGTTCTACTGTTTTTTGTCATTTGTTGTTTTGTTTCAGTACCCTTTTATCCATACATTCCAATATATAAAACATATTCATTATAGACTCTTGACACAGAAACATTACATTTTGCATTACATTAGCGTAAAATGAGCATTTCTATATTTTTTTGCCATTTTATTCCAATTTATGGAGAATTCACAGTACCAACACACCAACTAATCGTCCCAAAAACAATAATATATATTATAAAGTAAAATAATTCAGTAAAATGCTGAAAAATTACTACCAATAAAAATGCTTAGATTCAATTTAATGGATTTGTAATAAAAAGTGTTTTTTGCTCTGATATATTACAAACTGTGTGAAATTATTTGCATTAAGACGTAAAAAAACTAAAAAAGCAGTTCTTTTTTAATTACACAAAAACTGACTATTTATGCATAAAACTATACGCAATAGACTGCAAAAACGAATGAACATCTTTTACCACATACATATATATATTTATGGTGTATATGATCAAGACAATAATCTTGTCTTGTTTCTTTCTAAAAAGCTCCAAATTGAAAAAAAACTATTTATTAAAAATGTGGTTTCTGATATCCCGCAGTTTTATATTAATCTACTCTGCTTAATCATGTCATATTTATCAATTTTTTGCAAGCTCTTAATCATTATTATGTAATAAAAGTTGGTTTCTCTTTGTTTTCGCATTTGTGTATCAAAACTTAACCTAAAACAAGAATGGTACTCGGCTAAATTTTAAACCGGGTTAAAAGTCAATTTTACTTAATCGGTTTAACCCGTGATCCGGAGTATATACCCGAGTGTTAAAAATAGTGGACGGATTACGCGAATATATAACTCTTTAACAATAACATAAGGCACAGCAAATGCCATGCATCTGCGCATACTACACGACAAAAAATGATAGAAAACCAAAAATGATTTTGAACGGATTTTTTATGAAAACTGTATGTTTATGCGTGTTAATTTTGCTGAAATACAGTAATTCCACGTTAAATAACTATTTATTACATAACGATTTAAAAAGCTAGCAACTTTCTTTTTCAGTTGATCGTTAAATATAGATTCCGACTACGAAAGTGAACATACAAAACACAAATCAATATTCTTTTTTTCTTTGCATAAGCTTTTCATTCCTAGATTCGAATTGTTTTTATTTGTTCTTGGTTATTACTTCTTTTATTTAAAAGGTGTAGGGTAAAAATCTGCTAAAATTAATAGGAGGTTTTTCGCAAAAAAAAAGCAAAAAGCAACAACACGACAACAAATACAAGTTTAATCCAACCTTATCCAAACAAACTTTGGTTTTTTTCGTGTAACATTTCGCATACTAGCCCATCGCATTTTGTTGTAATTCGTTAATTCAGCATCGCAATTTTTTTATTTTATTTTTTATTTTTATTTTACTCGTTTGGTTTTGCATTAGAAAAAACTATAAATCGGTGATTTTTCCTATTTTTTATCCAGCAATCGTCAACCGTTTTCCTCTAGCTTAAAAAACACCTGTTCTAGATTTTATATAAGTCTATAAAAAAAAATAACATAACAACGAGTCTTTTATTGTGTGTTAATAAATTTTTTCACAAAAAGTACCGGTAATTATTGAGAAGACACAAAAAAAGTAATAAAACATAATTAGTAGGTATAATGCATAGTCAAATCAGTGATAAATGCCTGCGTAGCAAGATATACCAGTTGCAGCCAATCATTTTTCAGCTACAATCCAAGTTTTTATTATTGTGTTTTTTTCTGCTTGTGTATTTCTGTAAATGAACAAATAAACAAGAGAAATTTTCACGAACTTTTATAGCGTAAATAAACAAAAAATTGCACAGGCTAGTTTCTTTTTTTTTGTGCGTGGTTCGTATCTTATTTAGTGTCAGCAACCTTTGTCGAATACTTTAACAATTATATCGGTCAGTGACTGGGTTTTTGCACTTTTTAAAGGTTACAAAAATACACATATTACATTGCAATATGCAAAACTTTTCATGTAAATTATTAATTGTATAGATAGATGTTGTTGCTTTGCATTTGACATTTATAGAAGGCGTATAAACAAAAAAACAACTGAAAAATGATCGTGCAACACATTATCAAAAAATAAAACTGCATAAATGGTACGCTACAAAACATTATAAAACAAAAATTTTGTATAGGGATACGTGTTTTATTATGTCCTGATTTTTTTTGCCTAGAAAATAGATGTAATAAAGTATAAATATATGTTTTTTTTGCGCTTTTTCTGTTCGAGGCCTCTATTTTTTGTATTCTTATTTTGTTGTGCACGCAACTGACATATCAATACTATATACTATATATTAATAACTTACGAAAACGAAAAAAATGCAAAGTAAAAAAAACGCTGACCCGACCCGGAACCCGGACCTCATGTCTTAGAACATGGCAAAAAAGTAAAACTAGGGTTGGTTACCACCCTTGCATATACAAAACGGGCACAATTGGTAGACCGGTTGAAAGCGCGGGCTGGTACTTATTTGTGTCTACAAAACAACACCTATTGCGACACATCGGTGTATACTTACAAGCTTTTGTACAGGGTTCACTTTTTCTTGTAAAAAGCTTAATCCTCATTCCTCGTGTAATCCAAAATTTAAAACTTCGTTCTCGCTTTAAAAATATAGTGTCGTATTGTAACTCTGTAAATGTCGCTATTATGTCTTGTTTTTTCTGTTTATCTGTGCATTTGCTTTTGTTTTTACGGTTCATGCCTCCTAGCATGTACTATAGTGACAAAAATGTTTAAATTATTATTTGTACTGCACCAATCTAATATTATCCTTTTTCAAATTTATTTCAAGACACAAGGTTAACTGTAAAACTATGATACACGCACTGAAGCTAAGATGTGAGCGATTACTGTAGCCACTACGTGTTACATCGAGTGCCGGAGTTTTAGATTTGTTTTTATTGGGGCCTTGTAAGGAAGCTCTGTTTGTATAAGAAAAATGCTTTGTGCATATAAAAGGGGCTTTTGTTGTAGATTTCATGTGCGGTGTATAGTATTTACGCTACAAAATTTTTTTATTTTGTTATTATACTCTTTATATTATACCTCTTTGTGGATGAATAGAAGTGAATTGATATACAGCCGTTTTGTACAATTCTAATATAAAAAATATCTATGCCTAATTAAAAGGACAACCAGTTACGGGTTTGTATCCTATCCCCCAATTTTTGTTAGCAATTTAGATATTTGAAAAGAAAAAAATGTAAAAAACGCCTAAATACATAGTTTTTTTGTGAGTATACGCAATCACGAAATACATGAAATGGGCTAAAAGTTTAGAAGCAACAAAAAAAGACGCCTATTATAACATAATTTTTTTTACTAGATAAACGTATGTATCAGCTTAGTTTTACACCTAGGGTTATATAAAAAACTATTCAGTAATATATTAGTTTTTTTTACGTTTTATAAGATAGAATTTGTTACATTTTTGGGTTTATTTTGCTGTTTATCAGAAAAAATATGAAACATAAATATTAATGTAAGAAATCATTTTTTACAAAATACATTTTTAACGCAGGCGCAAAATCTAATAGCATAATAACTTCATGTTTATGTTTATATACAAATTGATTGAAATGAGCTAACTTATCCATGGTAGCGCCAACTTAAATTGTAAAAAGCTCCTGTGTTTACGACTCATTTTTTGAGTATGTACAAAACAGGGCTTTTTACATATGAAAAAAAAAATTAAAATACCGTGTGGTTGATATCCTTTTTTCTTTTTTGGATACAGTTATACCATGGGCTTAATCGTTTTTTTTTTCCTTTGTAAAAATGCTGCTACTAAGTAACTCATGTTATGCTGTTTATTGTTGAAAGAGATAATTGTTGTAGATTGGGGTTTACATTATATCTCATTTACTAACCAGCCGGGCAAATGAAAAATGCGAGTCCGTTTGATTTTTGGCCTACGGTAAAAAATTCAATTGATGTTTCCAAAAACACTCTTTTTTATAATTTTTTACAAAACTTTTTTTAGTTCTCAAAAGTATTTACGCAATCAAAACACAGTGGCGTGCCTATTGGGTGAAAGCCCTTCTGGATAAGTTTACGCAGAAACCATAAGGGCGGGGGGTTCGTCGTTTTTTTTGCAGTATTTTTTGTGAAGGAAATTTTGAAATTTAAAATTTTAAACTTAGATATTTTTCAAGAAAAAAATCACACTTTTTATCGTCATAAATTGTGTTTTAAACCCTTTTTTAAAAACACTGACATGCAGTATCTAAGAAAATTCATACGTACGTCACTGACTAACAAGTGGCTAATTTATGGTTATAAATACAATATTTTGTTGATAAAGTTACAAACAATACAATATATAATGATTGAATGCTAATTATTGTCAATGTTTACTTTTACAACAAACCTATATCCCTACGTAAATCGTACAGTAGCGGAATAAATAGAAAAAGTAAGAATTTGCATTCAAACCGCTGAAAAGGGCAAGTGTAAAGTTTTATAGTTTGTAAAAATTATCTTTCTAAAAATAAATAACGTTTTACATATATAAAGTTTATTTAAATTTCTACAAAACCCTAATATTGTTACTATAAACTGAAAGTACGTCACAAGGATTTTTTTTATAATTTTGCTTCCCTTGAAAAGTCGTTCTTAAGCTGACACTGAATTATAAAAAAACTTAGCGTACACATAGTGC
This sequence comes from Agrenia bidenticulata, assembly GCA_034694785.1. NCBI lineage: Eukaryota > Metazoa > Arthropoda > Collembola > Entomobryomorpha > Isotomidae > Agrenia > Agrenia bidenticulata. The sequence continues at coordinate 15,971 of JAQFYM010002100.1, read as the reverse complement.
TGGTGTAACGTAACGCTATTTTGGTTTTTGTAATCACCCAATATTCTCAAAAAGTGATTAAATTTCAAAAAAAAATAAAATACGAAAATTATGCATAAAAGAAAATAGGATTGATTAAAAATAGGTTATTGGTAACATTTATCAATTATGTTCTTGTGCGGGCGCAACACATAAAGAACAAAGCTAAGTGTTTTTTTGACACTGAAAGGCGTGAAAATGTTCTTGTCTGTAAACTTGTATAGCGAAATAATTGTTTATCTATGCGGATGTTCTTTATTAGCTTTTTTCACCCCGAACTAAAAAGCGATGGCAAATTGCAACAAAACTAATACTGTGGGGCAAAAGAACACAAGATTTAATGCAAAAAACAAGCCAAATATAAATCGTTTAACTTAAAAATCGTCGCCTCACAAAATCTGTCGTCCGAAAGTAACATTTACCATAAAAAAGACACGGCATAGCAGAATATGGAGTTGCAATTATATAAAAATGACTTTTTTAAGTGCAAAACGTTGTTTATAAAACGAAGCGATGCATGAGAGGTATATGAGATTGATGATAAATCCATGTGTATAAATGTATAAAAAAACGTTGATTTTGTAAGCAGGTTAACTCTAGTATATTCAAAAAAACTTCATCCTAATAAAAAAAAAAAATTTTGCAGAGTGCGTAACAAAAATTAGATACTCTATATTTGTAGCAAATTGTTTAATCGGTAATGCTAAGGCTAGTTTTTACATAAGGCGTAAAAGAACTTCGAATAACATTTACGAGATGGATACTCTTTTGCTTTTTGCCATCTTTAGTTTGCAAGTAAAGGTACACTTATTTTTTGATGAGTCACTGTACTAATTTCACATAAATTTGTATTTATTTACACCTCTTGTCTGCACGCCATGAATTCTTTATAGTAACTGCACTTACGAACAAGTGATACTACCTCTTTAAGTAAAATTTGTGTAAACTTTACCAGTCAACTAATTTTTTTTTCGTTGTTCTTAATTTGCAAGTCGCAATATTTATATAGATGCAGTATGATTTTTCCGTAAACTTTTAGACCCATAGATCAAATAACCCTCTGTGAAAACGATATTAAAAGCATAACTTGACAAAATAAATCAAACATAAAAATGCAGAAAATATAGTGATCATTGATTGCATTTTATGCAATGTATATTTTTTAGTATGTTTACAATATTGTTACTTTCGCACAATGTAAAACGAACAAAAAAAACAAATTGCGTCTTTTTAGCTTTTGTGTATATCTTAAAATACAGTATATAATATCTTTTACTCAGTGGCGTAGCCAGGATTTTTTTTAGGAGGGTGCACAAAAAAATAAATGAGCTAGAACGACAAAAAAAAAATATTTTTTATTTTATGCAAAAAAATTACAGAATTTCGAAAAATACAAATGGTATGAAAATATTTTTTTCGTATATTCTTGAGGCCCAAAAATAGACCCCCCCTTTAATTCAGGCTACGTTTTTTTTCTAAGGGGGGCACGTGCCCCCCCCCGTGCCTCCCCCTGGCTACGCCACTGCTTTACAATGCAAATAATATTGTTATTTATGTCAGAAGGCCGAGTTTACCTGTTAATTTTCTCTTGTTGATAAAGTGACCAAAACAGAAATTATGAAACACTTTTTTTTGGTTAGTTCGAACAAAAATAGTCAGTGAATATATTTTAATTTATATAACACCAACAAGAAAAAAATAATATAGTACGCCTTTATTGTAAAAAATTTTACAAGATTAATATCAACTATATTATAGATTATATAGTTAACTAAACAATTTTAGCTGTTTTTTATGATATTTTTTTGAAAATATATGGGTGGATATTTAATTTCATATCTTTTAGAATACTTTTTAATACAAAAAGGCTATTGATGACTTATGGTTTACAAGAAACAGTGTTTACATATCTAAAATGTGGGTTTTATGTTTTTCCTTATATATTTTTACATTATACCCTACAAAACTGAATAACCAAATATGTTTAAAATATATAGTATACATTTTATGATGAATAATATTACATAATTTTTTTTTTTTGGTTGACGTGGGCATTACAGATTTCTATTTACTAGTCTTAACGTTTTTTTAATGCGTTAATTTTTATATATATTTATAGGCATCTTTTTTTCATTAACGTCATGTACCACTCTCTCATAATTGTTTTTTTGTAAATGCCACATTGAAAATGTCGCTTCTATTTTTTATTTTGTTACCCTCATTCTTGCACGATCTGTATAAACCAGTACCCCGTTGTTTGCAAACGAGCATTCATTAGGGCCATCACTTTTTATTTTAAATAAAATGTTTTTTGATTGTTCTTTTAGCATTATATCTTTTAGAAGTCGGCTCCAATATTTTCATTTTTACAAATTCGCTAAAAATATATAGTTCATGCAGAAAATTTTAAAGTAAACAATAGGCCACATAAAATAAATATTATTGCACTGATTACGTTTATAAACGTAAAATAATTTACACGCCTAGTAGTGACATAATAACACATGGTATTTATTTATGTATAGTAAATGTGCATGTATCGATTACTTTAACAGTAAATTTTTGTTTTAAGAGTAAATTTTAGAATTATTAGCTGCTACTTCTTTACACAGTTTGTTTTTGGTTTGTATAGAAAAAAAATTTATGCAATTAAGCGCCTACTGGTACAAATATAAATGCAAATTTGCACTAGACATTTGATTTTCACAGAAAAAGTAGTGTTGTCACCATTCTTTATAATACAATACTTTTTGACAATTTTATTTATCGAGTTATCAAAATATAGTAAATTTACGAAATCTCCTTTTTGTTGTTTAACAGCATTTTTTTGCAAAATACATATATCATGCTACAAGAAAAAGCTTTATTAACATGCTAATGTACACTATACAATAATTTTTGTTGCTTAAGTTTTTTTATACCAGGCCCAGCACATCATCTTTTGTTTGGTGCCATTTTCGGGCATGTGCATTTGCTATAATATCACTACGACAAAAGTGAACAGTTAAATATTCTATACGGTAATAATATTGTTTAGTTTTCTTTTGTATATAAGTCCAGACAATTTTTGGATGATGTTCCTTTTATTACGTGGCTGCTAAAGAAAGACCGCCAAAAGTAAAAATAAGCTTTATAACAAATTTATATATTTATTATTACAGTATCTAATGCAAAAACCAAAAAAAATGTAAAAATAAATTGTAAAATTCGTTAGTCGAAAAATATTTTTTTAGATTCTTTGCGGCTGTAATATACATTTAGGCTAGTACTATTGGTTAAATATTTAAACATATATTCTTTTCATGATCATGATAGAAAGGTGATTTTTATATATGAAAAGTTTAGGTGACATTTTTACTCCCCAAAAAGTTTAGAATCTACAGAATGATGTTTTATTTTAAAATCTTTTTTTTACATACCTAATATATCTAAAAAAATAATATGTTGTAGATGTTAAATCATAGTAATACTTAAATGATAAAATTGTTTTTATATTAATTGAAAGACAAGAACTCATTTAAAAAAATCCTAAGCGGTATTCTATTAAAAGAGAAAATATAGCCACAGCGCGTAAATTAAATAGTTTGCAATCACAACGGTGATATAATAATATTTTGTTTGTAATGAGTCAGACCAATCGGATAAGATATGCATATTTTTTTTGTTGTTTACATCCGTTTATTATACCTTCATTAGGTCTTAGTACAGTAGTATTAGTATTTTTGTATGCGTAAAACGTATTTTAAGGGTTGTTTTGTTTTGAAGTTTTTTTTTTACAGTTATAGTGTTTTTATACCTAATAAAATGTTATATGTAATATTTTGTTTTTCAGATACTTCCTTTGTATTTACCAAGTAGTTAAATGAACTGAATGTAATTTAATACACATTAATTTGCATCAATAACTTATTTAAAAGAGTAATTACACATTTTTCAACGGCCTTAGTTTTCCATTGACGGGTTCCCAGGGTTATGGTTAAACAGCACAGTTTTTATTAACTTATGTTTTTGAGAGAATGTGTTTGCTTATAACCATAAAAAACACGCAAGACAGCCAATATATCAAAAAGCAGTGTAATGTTACGTGCAATTAATATTTTTTTTCGTTAAGATCGAACCTTTTTATTTAATTTGGGTTTTCTGCATTAACTATTGTATCGCATAAAAAACTGGTTAAATATACATATGTAATATTAAATTACGTTCAAAGGTATGCAATTCTCTTCTGCATGTCGTTTATACACAAATAATAGGCTTTCCTGCATACGGATTATTAGAAACTTTTTTTTGTTATTATGCAAGACGAAGTTTTAGAAAATGACACCAAAAAAGCTTCAAAAATTTACCAGATAAAAACGTCTTTGTATTTCGGATGCCAAAATAATACAATATATGCAATAAGTGTTTAATTTTAGTAAATTTAGTATTTTTTTTTGTATTTAGTAAACAATTAATTTGAGAATCTTTATTTTATTACAATACGAACTCCCCTAAATATATTATAGACCCGTAAAATAATCAGGTTTTTGCTATAACCCGGCTTGACGACCAGTGTAGTCATGCATTCCTTAGGCATTCGCATACCCGGAATCGCGCGGTCCTACTTGTAGTTTATAAAAAAACTATGCCGTAACTCGTTGCTTGTTGTCCCTTGTTGCTTTAAATCCGCGCAAGTACAACCACTAGTAAACTACGTAACGCAAAACCAGTTACATGAGATATCATTCTAGGCGTGGAAGTTATATTTGACATATAAGAAATTATATAAGAAAAGGCATTTGACAATGTGCCATTGGTGTAAAAGAAAGCAGAACGCAACAAACAGGGTAGTTCATTTTATAGAAAAGGTATAGTAATAGATTATTTGTGTTATGATTTACATAAAAATAGAGGTTAAGAACAAAAAATAAAGTACAACCTAGTGTTGTCCAGCAACATAAAAAAGAGAAAATAGTGGTACTTACACTAGTGTAAAAAATGAAGAATTAGCAGCTGCAATTTATCATCAAGTATATTTAGCCGCCAATAACTTAATATGATATGACATGAGTCGTTCCGACGAGAATCAGGGGAGGGATAAAAAGTTTTTTTTTGTTCTGAGGCTATTCAAATAATGGCTCCGAATATTTTTTAGAAAAAACTATTTACCAAAACTTACGAAGTAGAAAATTTCACTATGAAGCAAATAAACTGTTAAAGTATATTTTGCAGGGAGAAAAGACAACAAGGACATCTTTTTACAAAAAAACCCAAGTTTAAAAATCACACTCCAATGTATGCATTACAGTTCGCTGTTCCTATATCTATTTTAAATAGTAGGATATTAACAAAAAAGAAAGTTTTTATCGTCTACAGGAAAAAGCAAATAAAAGACCGCATGGTTTTTTTACTTCAGAGATCTTTAGTCACCATGCACTTAGCCGTGTTTAAATACACAACGCTAACATTTACCGTATTAAAACGGCACACGCAAATAGTCCGTAGCATGTATCTGCACTTACTTTGCTTTTGTAGTACCAAATGTTTACAAGGATCTTATAATATAAAACAGGGTTTCTTACGCAAAAATTAATTTTGATCCCTAATTTAGATGTTCACAAAAAAGTGATCAATCATTTAGATAAGCCCTGTAATTTATACAAAACAAAATTAATTTACTATCGAATGTATAAGTATTTAGGGAAAGGGTATTTTTACTATTTTCTAGTATGTCTGTTCCGTACCAAAGTTGATTTTTCGAATGTTTAATTGCATTTATCGTAAATGATAAAAATCGTTTTAAAATGAGCATAACACAAATATCTAAGCTATTACTTCTAACTTTGTTAATTTAAATTTCCTTTTTACTAAGACTTTAAAAATCAGCAGACTTCTAACCGGAATCTAATATGAAAATGCCTATTATCTATGTTTTGATTATTTATAAATATGTCATGGTAACCTACTTTAAAATTCGACCACGCAAAAGTGTGCATTTATTGGTTTGATAACGAATCCGTGTCTGCGCCTTTCTTTTGGGCTTACCATTTTGTGATCTTCGAAGGGATCACAATAATCGAAAATGATCACAGGCAATAAATTTGAAAATGCCTGATATATAAGAAAGGCGTATTTTTGTTTTTCATTAAAAAATGGCGCAACAAGGCTATACACATACACGGGCTAACGCAATTTACTTTGTAGTTTTACGTATGCCTGAAATACGCTGGTTACCTTATACTGAAATAGAAAAACAGTTTTTATAATTTATTACGTGTTGAAACGTATAACAATTTTGTGTATTAAGCACTCATGCAGCCTCTATGAAAAAACAAAAAGTGCACAAATTCAAGAGGCAAACGATCTAGCTTTGTAACATTAAGTAAAGCTTGTTTACAAGCATACATGCTAGTTATTTGTTATATTTTTATATCGTATTTTAAAGTGCCATTTAACACTAAATAGTATTTCTGCGTTTAATGCTTGAACGCGTTAGTTGTAAACAAAGTTAGTAATTTTTTTGTTATTAATACTAGAGCATTGTTTAATGGATATGTGTACATGACAACTAAGCCATGTAATTTACTTTCTTTCATAAAAAAATGTAACAGAATCAGATGCTATCTAAAATGTATTTATTTCAAATATTCTAGAAAATGTAAAATGCATTTGTTTATTGCAAGGTTGATTTTCAATCTGAATAAAATGCATTGTTCTTATACTTGCAATGTCATCTAACGTTTAGAGATGTATATTAATATTTAATTATGCATTTATGTAATAAAAAGAACACCTACAAGAGTAAGCAATTTTTTTGTTGCAATAGTGCACAAAAATTTTTTTTTTGAATGACACTATACCTAAATTAATAAATGTTTTTACAAAAAATATATTATCGTGTGTTTTCTACTATGCTGTTTATGGGCATATTTGTAGTATTTAAATTAACAACAACAAACAACACAAAAACATGACTTTTTTCAACTACAATTTAGAATAAGTTTATTTTTTTATTAGTTACTCGTTTTAACACTAATAAAAAATTTTGGGTTTATTTAAATCTGCCATGATGCATTATGAATATTCCAACATGGGAAATGCTTACAAAGTAATTTTTGACCTTGCGTAAATTTTTTAGCAAAAGTATCAAGCTTTTTTACGGAGTTAAAGTTGTGCAAAAGTAAGTAGCAGCCTAAATAAAACTGCGTCTTATATATGACCAATATTTGTTTGCTGCGTGTCGCATGTATGTTTTTTTGCCCGTCTGCGATATAAATTACTTCATTGATGAACGCATCTGTCATATTTTCTACTATTACTTGCGTGTTTTTGCGGTAAAATTTACTTGTAGCAAATTGTTTGTGTAAAATGATATACAAATTAATTAAAAAGACAAATATGTATTGTTCTATTTATGAAATCGGGTTTCTGTAACGGATAAATGTTTTCCGTGGTGTATCATCACATTAGATACAATTTGTCAAAAATCACAAAAGCGGTAAAAAATAGCGTTTCTATAAGCAGAGATATTTGTGTTTTGCGTTTTACATAGAAATAAATAAGGCGTGATAAAAACATTTTTAAAAAATTATTTTACGCACGTTTTACTACACTAAATGTATCAAGCAAACAAACGACTTTAATTTGCATCTGTAGAAGTTATTAAATATACAAAAAATTGGGTACGCGTGGAATAAGTCTAAACAGAAATGCAAGCTTGTAAAATTACACTGTAATAACGATATTATCAGGTATATTTTACATGAATAATCCAGTATTTATATACAGTGTATTTTCTTGTAAGCGGAAAATAAAACAACTGCGCCGATTTACTTCATTTGCAACACGTACGTGTTAACATTGGTTGCTTATCCTTAAAGACAAAAAAAGTGTTTTCAGCCAATTTTTGTAAATTTCACATCAGGGGTTAGCTTACAGCTTACTACTGCAGACCACAAGCACCTTTTTTACACCGAAAAACCAAAAACAAACGTGCACAACAGAAAGTAGTTGTTCAAAGTGTAAAAAAGGCAAATCACACTTAGACTGCGTTTGAATTGCACTGTGTTACTCTGAAGGAGTACCAATACACGACAAAAACTAAGGAGGCAAGTTTATTTATTAAAAAAACTTAGTTTGCATCTTTAATACATCAAACTGCGCATAAAGATAACAAATTTCAAGGAATTGAACGGGAAAAAAACAAAAAGAACTTGAAGTAGAAATTATTAATTGATGTCAAAAACAACGACTTAAATTAGGCATGTGTTTATGTGTTAAAGACATCAACTGTTGTAGTTGAGTTGTGAAGTTTAGATTATACATGTTTCGTTCTTTGCGTACCTATTTTTTATGAGTCAAACATTTTATAAAAGTAAAAACGTACAAGAAAAAAAGAAAAAGCATAAGAACTACCAGGTACAATTGTTTTAAAATATTTACAGCATAGAAACACGGTTTATATGCATTTATGACAATAAAGAAAAGTAAAAATCTTACTGTTTTCTATAAAGATTGCAACGTGTAGTTACAATCAGCTGCTGCATGTTTTTCAGATTAGAGGTGTTAAAAACAAAAATACAACAAAAACATATTTTATAAATTCTTTTTTTTTCAAAGCAAAATACCGTAAACTTATTTTGACTGTTTTTTTTGTCGTCAAAAAGATAGCCACTTTCAAACTACAATGACTGCACACAGCAAAAACGACAAAGTCTACGGTATGATGCAGCTTTTAACCTCATTGTAGTTGCTAAGAATTTGTTGCAGACAAAATGCAGCGTAACAGGAAAATCTGTGTTTTTTGTCTACAATCCAACAATGGTTATGCAAAACTGTATAAAAAACACCGAATTACAAAAAAAATGTACTTGAAGGTAGATTTACTAATACAGAAAAAAAGTAAAAGGTAAAAAGAGGAAATATTGATTAAAGGTTCAAAATACTGCTTGTACATTGTATACAAATTAGAACACTTCTGTAAAACAGCAACAAATGTTTTATTTTGTAAAAATCGCTTTTTATTAAGGTATTTTTTGAGAACAGATTTAGATATAAAAAAGCTAAAAACGTATATTTGTGTTTTGTCAATTTTTATTATGCGAAATGAACTTGTTGTAAAACAAGTAAAGTCTGCTTTATATGTATGCGTAGAGTCTTTGCGTTTAACATATTACAATACTTACTTACTTTGCAAAAGAAAAAAAAGACGAACAGCTGCAATGCAATTGAAAAATTGTTTTTTAATTTATTTTAGTATTATCAGATCGGATAACCTTTTGGGTTTTTATATGAAAATTCTTGGCAAGTCCACCAAAAATGCAGTGGAAATGTTTCCTAAAAAACTAGCATATATTTATTAATGTACTCAGTATTATTTTTATAACATAAAACGTTTCATTTCTACTTTTTGACACCATAGAAAAAGATTTAGTAATTTTTCTGTACTACGCGAATAAAAAAACAAGCAAAAGAGTCGCTAATCACTACTTGGATTAGCAATTGTACAGATACGTGCATATTTTGCAAAATAAATGCAGCAACTACCGTGGTATTTGTTTTTGCATTCTAAAATATTAATCTATAAATTCATGTGACAATATGATAGAAGTTCAATATAGAAGTTTTGACAGATATAAACGTACTCGGCATAAAATTTATATCTGCATTGCTGGATGTATTTTATAGTATAGCATTTTGCTTGAGTAATATTTTAGCACGTAAAATTTCTTCAAAGAACGCCTTAAAATCACCAACTGATTATTAAAAAAAATTATCGGTTTTCTTTTGTTAGCGTTATTACTTTTAAGGCGTGTTTTCTTAGTGTACTATACGTTGTTTGGTACATAGATTGTGCTTCTATCACCTTTCATAGGACGTTGTCATATTTCACAATATTTTTTTTTAAACGCTTTATATTATTTTTTTCTATCTTTATACGACAAAAACCTAACAAAAAAAGACTATAAATACAAAAGAAATATTTTTGCTGTGTAAGGTTATAAGTTTTAAAAAGGTTTTATTTTTTTCTTTCAATATGGAGCATCTTAACACCATGATTTTCGTGTATTGTACAAAAAACGCAAGTTATCAAAAGTAGGCTAAGTAGTGAACGTTTAGCGTAAAAAAAACCTGTAATTTATTAGCTTGTATTAATTTAGAGTTAAACAATTCTATAAAAAGACTCTGATTAAACATGTAATAATACATATTCTGTACTTATTGTGTCATTTTTAATTTTTTTTTTCTATTTATGTAATACCTTGTTTTTTTTACACATTATTCTAAGCCGTAAAGTGACCATTTTTATGGCAAATTTTTTTATAAGAAGATTAAGTATAAGTTTTAAAAATCAACATTAACGGCTGTAAACACTTGTTTTTGCATGTTGCAATACATATATATATATCACAACCCTTTTTCCTATATAAAAAAGCATTTGGGTATGTGCCGGCAAATGCCGGGTTTTTTCTAAAAACCTTTGTTTTGCATGTAAAATGTGCAAATACTGGTAACCGGCATTTAAATCACCCCTAATAATATTTTATATATAAAACCCAAATGATGATGTAAGCCAAACCCTTTTCTTTATGAAAAATACCTACTATCACTTAATTAATAAAGCCTATGATGCAATTCATTGTAGTAAAGTTTGTGTATGGTTCATCATGAAAACAGCCCTGTGCATTTTTTCATACGCAAACTCATCACCGGTAAAAATTTATATTTTCATTTAACTGTTGTATATGCGTACTGAAAAACATCATGTTAGTCCTTTGCACAACAACAACTTGGCAAAACGTATCTTAGCTCTGCTGTTGCACTTTATTGAGCTCACGCTTTTTTCACATGCAAAAAACTTTACTGCCTGTTAATTGTCCTTGTAAACTTGTAAAACAAGTCGTCTTACGACGCATATAAAACATCCATGCAACATGTAAAAAGATACGGGAATACATTATATATATGTATCCTTACATGACAAGACTTCTTTACTACACGCATAATCAAGATTGTTTTTTGCATTTAATTATTTAATTTTCCAGCCATTAACACAAAAGAAATATTTAAACAATAAGTCCAGTAAATACACAAAATAAAATACTCTTTTGCTTTAAATCAACAAAAAAAGCCGTGACTGGTTCCTATGATTCATAACTTATATTCTATACTTTTCTAATAGCTGTAAAATTTTTTTTATACGACGTACAAAATACCTATTTGAAAGGAATCTAGTTACTGTTGTATTTTTACTGTCTTTTTGCATACTCTCTCTTAAAGCAGTGAATCCTTTATAATTATTTTCAAAAAAAAGGCTAGTTTATTGCAACTTATATGTTGTTATGTTACTCCCTTTATTTTAAACACAATAAACAGATTTTTTTCTAAATAGTTGGTTTTTTTATGGGCATAGGGACATAGCTACTTTCGATCTCCCGCAACTTTTTAGACTGTGTTCATAACTACTATATGAGTCTCACATAATAAGGCACCCAAGATGTCATTGAAAATGGCGTCACAGCCATGTTCCTGACAGACAAAGGTAGTCAAAAAGACAAAAAAAAAACGTTTGTTTAAGATGCACTGGGACAGGACCCAAATAATCCTGCAACTTATCGACCTGTACAAGAACACACTGACTTTAACCTGTGACCCGATTATCTACCATTTTTCCGTACGAGGTGTTTGTTTGTAAGTCTTTTTTTATTTTTTTGCAGTATTAATGTTTTCTAAGTTGTTGTGTCTTGCGCACTGGCGATAGACACAGGTATTAGCATATTAACTTCTTTTTAAAAAGTCTGAATATGGATGCGTAAAAGAAATCAAACAAGAGTGTACGCACCATTCTATGAGATCATGGCAAACTGCACAAGTTGCGCAAATAAAATGTCAAAAAGGACGTTTTAAACATTTTGTATTCATATGTGTAAGATTACGATACAGTAACCCTTAATTAATCAAGTTTGATTAGTAAAGACTTATAAACATATGATTAAGAACAAAGAAAATTATCATTCCAGTTAGATGGCTGTTTCTAAGACAACCAAGACATCGAGAACGTGCAAAAACGACCATACAAAAAAGTATAAACAAAATCTTTTTTTATAATATATTTGCGTGTATAGCTTTATTTTTTCAAGCTTTTGTAAAGTGTTTTTTGACTTTCAAAAGCTCGTATCGCATGTACAGGCAGACGCTAACTAAAAGGGCATTGCTCTCTAGGGTCCTCTTTTCAGTTTTAAATCAAATAAAAAAAGATCTTCCTGCCAAATAAAAAAATTTTTATGACTGAAAACTTGTGAAAAAACTTTATAACTGTACAGTACAAATTTAATGAGATATATTGCCGTCTAGAGACCATATATTTAATTTTGCCCGTTTGGAAATGTGTTCTTAGTCCGCCACTGCATACGGGCGCTTGTAACCTGTATATAATAGACTTACATATATAATGACTGTGAACCTTTTACATCTTGTATAGACGATGCATTATATATTTATGTGCACGCCGTTAACTGGTGTGTGATTTAAAATCAATAATACCGTATATCGTATTAAGACATTGTGGAATGGTATATGTAGTGTGTACAAAAACAAAAAACAGCATAAATTTGTGTTTTAACTGCTCCATGAATGTAATTCATAGTTTTTAAAATGCGTTCGTATTTCTTTAGAAGCCGATGCTCGTACTTTTTTTAGCCTTTCTTTATCCTTATTTTGAAAAATTTGTTCAGAGTAAGTTTTGGCAGTTTTAACTAGAATAAAAAATCTACGCACGGTGCACCTTATGCGCCAAAAAAAAATCCATGTGATTTATATAAGCAAGAAAACAAAGGTTTTTCATTTTTCTATTTATTTTAATTAATTTCTACGTGCCTTGAAAAAAATTTTCAAAACTAAATTTTATCAAATATTTTCCCCATTTAAGTCAAGCAGCTTTGATAATGTAAATAAATAATTTTTATGTGCACTTAATGGAACAGTTTTAAGTATTTTCTATACAAAAAAAATTTTAAATGACAAAAAGTGTTATAAACAGGATATCAATAATATTACTAAATGCGTTTAATCCTGATAATAGTTTTTTATTGTAATTAATAATTTTTTTAAAGATATCAATATTTTTTTGGACAAAGAATGCCGTAGCTAACAACCAAACCAACAAAAAGCATATAATTGCTTATAAGAAACACTTACAAATAGTGCATAGTGCGCCTTGGCGAACGTAAGAACAATTACAGAGTTTTAAAAGAAATTAATATACATTGTTTAAGTATAATTGTTTATATTAATACTAGTGAGTAAAAGTCGTCAAAGAAAATTTCAATAAGGTTTAGATATTAATTTGCATATCCAACAAATAACACCTAGTTAAAACAAAGTATTGACCAGTTTATCTTGTAATTTTTTTTTATTGCTAAGCTGTTACTTTAAAAAATAAAAATAGAACAGGTCAAGTATTTACGGGGTTCGCATTTAGGGTAAAATACAGTTCTATACTTTTTAAAGGATTCCTTTATTTTTATTTGTCATATTAATTGTGCTTATTGTTGTGTGCACTACGTAAAACAAAGTGCTTAGTTGTTATAATCTTGTCGTAAGATTCTTTAAAATGTCCATATTTATGCAAATGATTCAACGATTTTGGTTAACAAATAGCTTCGGTCTTACGAGTCCTAAAAGTAATTGTCATATATAGATAAACATGATGTAGTGGCTTAAAAGATTTACAATACGCACGGATCGTATTGCGTATATACGTGACACAATGAAATCGTCTTTATCGACTATACGGATCAATATTGCAGCATATGCAAATTAAAAAAACGTATGAAAAACTATAAATATCGAATGAATAGGTTTTTATGTAGGCAAAATACAACTTAGAATACAAAAAAAAACCTTGCTCGTTAATACTTTAGTACTACAGGGTACTTCCGTCAAGGTATTACTGCAAATAACACATGTCTACAAATTAAAATAACATGCCTGATAAAGATTTACAGATCTCAATTTTGTATCTATATTATCATGGAAATTGCTAGGTCTGTAACAAAGGCAAATAATTTTGTATAGTTCGATCCGCCACATCTTCACAATTTAAAACATGAAAATCTTGTTTTTTTTGCAATGTAAAGTACTTCAAAATAAGAATCGTGTGTTTTCGTATGACATTATATGTATGTACTTATTTTAGCAGATAATATAATTCCGTTAATAACCAAACGTTAAGGGGTTTGCGTACATATTTCCCATATGTACATTATATAGGCCGCATCTAAACATTAAGTACGGTTCGTATATACGTTTCACGCGCTGCATATATGCATATAAAAGACAAACAAAAATATATTTTGTTGCCGCATATACACATTTTAGTTGCCGCATATAATAATATTATGCTTTGCATATAGATATTGTATGAGCGGCGCATTTGACATGCAAATGCAACATGATTACTTTTATTACGCCGCATTTTTATATATAAAATGCGCCGGGCGCCTCAGGTTCATAAACTTTTAAAACTATAGTAATAGTTTTATAACCTAGATTTGTTTTTGTAGCTGCATCATACAAAGTAACTCATAGGATAGCTTACAATAAATGCGTAACCTCTGTAAATAAAGTTTGTGCTATTTTACATATTCTCTTGCAGTGTATTACGTCCAGTTAAGGAGGCGGCGGCGGTTGGGGGAGTAGGGGTGCGGTGGTTCTTGTCCGCGAACCTTTTTATGCTAAATTATCATCGCAACGGTTATGGATGCTGACGTATATTGTGTGAAAATGTACATTGTATACGTTTTTAATGTAGAATATATTTACGGATGGATTAAACCGTAAGTCGAATATTTTTAATGTGTAATCATCATATTCATATATCGTTGCAAAATTCTATGAAAACGTTAGAAAACAACTGAGTTGTTCATAGGAATAATTTCAGCCTTGAAAAAATTAGTTTTGTAAGTAAAAGTTAGAATTATTGTTGCTTTTTATAGATGGGATGCCTGTACCGTTCGATTTGCTTAAATTTCGTTTTTTTTGCAAACTCATGGTTTCTTATCATATGCAAAAGCCAGGCCTTTTTATAATATAAACTTAATTTTATATCTTGTATTGGACGCACATGCAGATACAATATATCATGCACTTGTCTCTCTTGGTTTACATGTGCGTAATTTTTTTTTTGCATACATGTTGAGCAAATAATTTAATATGTTATTTTGAGTCTAATAGTTATTTTTATAAAGTGGTTACACAGATATCGCTTTCGTTTATATTTTTCGTATCGCTTAGACTATAGTGTGTATGTCTTCCATAAGAGTCATGCAACATCGCCTTCTTTTAACAGTAAGACCTAAGATTTTGCTCACTATCTTGCATGCACTCTTGAAAATTTGCTATATTTAGTGTTATTGGTATCTCGTATGTTATTTATATTCTATTTATGGATTTTTGACGTTTTTTTGATATATTAGCTACTCTTCTCATTTATTCAATATTTTAATTATAATATTTACATTAAATCACGCAGTATCTAATGTAGTCTAGTTTAAAAGCTGTTCTATTTGTCATGTTTTACAAAAAAAGATTTTTTTGTATAAAACTACATACAGTAAAGTTGTAACCAGTTGCGTACCCAGGGGGGCGGGAGAACTGGAAGTCGCCCCTTCCAGTCTATAAAAAGAACACCACGCCTGCATTTGGGGGGGGGGGTCTTTTTTTTGTGCAGATATTTCTTTAATTTTTAAAATCCAAATATAAAATTTTCTTGGCATAATTTAAATTAAAAAATAATGCTTAAAACAGTCATAAAAAGTGTTTTTAAGCCTATTTTTTTTTGAAAAACACTGACTACCTCCCGCTTCTAAAAAAATCCAGGTTACGTCACTGGTTTAATATAAATGCAGGTAATTAAAGGTAGTTTGCAGCATAAAGAATGAAAGTTTGAGGCATTTCTAAAGTCGCTATGCGCA
>JAQFYM010002099.1:0-26094 GCA_034694785.1 Agrenia bidenticulata | reverse complement strand
TTGTGTTTGTAGCTACAAAAATAAATTAATTTAAAATAATTCCAATAATTCTATATCAATATAATAATCATACAAAAATTTTTAGATTTTGGGTACCTGCTGTGATCATAAATAGATTTATAAATTATCTATGTAAAATAATAGAAAGTTGTGTTGAGCTTTTTTTGCGCACATGTGCGCAAAAAAGCGTGATAATTATGCATAACAAAAAAGAAAAATTTAAATTAGAACATGAACATGAACCAAGTAAAAGTATTTTAAATTGTTAGACAAATACAAATTGCAGTATATAAAACCTTTTTCTATTATTTAAGAGCAAAATTTTGCAAAACTTATAATTTTAGACCTTGAAAATACATAAAGTCAATTTTTAGAACACCATCTAAACGCAAATTCATTTTTAAAAGACCCCATCCCTAACCTGAACCCCACCCCTGACCACATACCACCCTACCGAACCTTCTTTTCCTTACCCATGTAATCTTTTATAAGTGAAAATTCAAATAAATATTAGGAAACAAAGATAGTACAAATCTTACCTGTTGTCTTTAAAATTTTAGAATATTATAGATGGCATTTTAAATTATTTTAAAGATTACTATATGTCCTCTTTTATTCGGCCAAAAATCACAAGCATAAAAAAGGCGTGTAAAATACCGTATTGATAGTTTAATCTAGAAACTATATTACTTCATAATATTTTATGTTCTCTTTTGTTGGTTCCATTTTGTTATGCATAAATATCAACCATTATTTGCGCACATGAGGGCAAAATTTTGCGCACGTTGTGCGGAAAAAAGCTTAACGAAAAATATTTTATTGTTTGTGTTTGTAGCTGAAAAAAAAATTAAATTACAATAATCATATATAAAAATAATAATCATCTTAAAATTTCTAGATTTTGGGTACCTGCTGTGATCAGTAATAGATTTATAAATTACTAATGTAAAATAAATAGAAAGTTGTTTTACAAATTAAAATTACTTTTTGTAGTCATTAAACAAAAGAAATTAATTTACACCTTTTATTGCTTTTTTCATTTGACTATAATAATAAATAAAAATACAAATAGTATATAAAATTTAATTTTATAAAGGACGCTTACAATGAACTTACAACATAAAAGATCTTTACAAAATCATTAAAAAAAAATTATTGACGATATTTTACTTTGCAAAAAAAGTATACAATTTTACGCTAATTTATCCTAAAAGACACTAAACAACGATCAAAATCTTATTAAGAAAACTTTAAGAGAAAAAATAAAAAAGTTGCATTTTTTGCAATACATTTTTAATTGTAAAGCCCAAAATCAATTATTGCAATTAATTGATTGTCAATAATTGCAATTAAAATTAATTTTTTCGATACCCTGGGTGCATTTTATGTTTTGCAAAAGCAAGAGTAGGATATAAAAACTGAGTTATTGCTGAAAATTTATTTAAAATATAAAAGGCAAAAAATCGGCTAGAAACGATTTTAAAATGTATTTCTAATTGTGAGACTAATTAAAACAAATACTTTTAACTATACCAGTTGTAAATGTAATATAATTTACTTTTTAAATATATATTATCTGCAAAATTGTACATTGGCCTTTTTACCATGTTTTTAATTAAGGGACCTATTTAACTCGAAGGCGGATTAACTATTAAAAAAAAATATTTTTTATTAGAAAATCAGTATCAAAAATTACTGAATAAAATTTTACTATGTATAAAATTTCAAATATATATCTATAAATTTTTATTCTAAATGTACTGTAGATAACGCTATGCAATAATTAGTCAATTACTTTTGTGTTTTATGTCATCAAATTATAATAGCAAATGGTTTTTTTAATCTTACCAACAAAATTTTTAAAAAAAACTTGTAATCCAATACTTTACTTGTATAACCAATTACAAATATACTCGTCTTTCTATTAGTATGCCTATATTTTTGCGTCATGTGATTAACCAGGCGAAAAGGGAAAATAAACAACCAAACAACACAATATTTATGTATATATAAAGTGTAAATCAAACAAAAATGCATATTTTAACTATATTGAGAAAGTATACATTAAATATTATTTACATTCTTTTTTTCGGCTCAGTTTACTTCATGCACCGAAGAAAGCACACCAGCCAAAAAATAAGAACCTGGATTTCAGGTTAGCGACAGCGTTCAGTTACGAACCCTATCTAAGCGAGGTAGAAAGGGCAATAGACAGCCGCAAGGATTACAAAGTATAGGGAAAAACTAAAATACTGTAGAAAGTGTGCTTTATTTTCTCAGTAAATACTACTAACATTCTATTTTGTTATAGGAAATGCTTTTTTATATATCATAGGCTGCCCTATTAAAAACTTCAATAAAAAAAAAACGGTCTTAACTAAATAACAGAACTTAAAGTTTTTTTTTTAATTTTAAATTTATATAAAAAATACCCTATATAAATGTTTACAAAAATTATTATCTTTTAACATAATTTTTTATAAAAATTTGCGGCATAATGTTTAAAGTATCAAATTTAGTGCAATATATTTACGGGTGTTATTTTCTTAAAAGAGACAGCAATGTACGCTTAACCTTTTCAGCTTCTTGGCCATTTTTATGTTATTTAACCCATAAATATAAGAGAATCGACAAAATTAAAAATACATAAATTAACAATAATTATACAGCTTTAAAATAAACAAAAATCAAATATAATAGCGTCAAATTACTAGGTAGCCGTAGATGTTTAAAAAGCAGGAATTAAGATGTTGATTTAGTAATTTCATTTTTTTGTTTTCAGATTTTCTCATATTCTATTCATGCTATTATCTCGGACATATGTTACACATTCCTTTGTTAGGGCGTGTTCCATTTTCATTCAGTATACCTATTATAAGTATAGTACCATATTCATTGTCGCTATACTGATGTTTTTTTTTGTTCCAAAAACTTCAGTATACCGAGATTTGATGTCAGTATGCTGACGAAAAAATCTGTATGGTGCCGACCATACAGATTTTGGGTATCAGTAATTTTTTATGGTAATATACTAATGAAAATATATATAAAGGAATTTATGATTTTTCAGTATACTGATAAATTTGGAACACAAAAAATGGTAAAAAAAATCACTATACCGAAAATACGTGCATAAAAAATCGGTATATTGATTTTAGGTATACTGGAACACAATGGAACACTTCCTTAAATTACTCTCATCGTTAAACACAATGCATCTTTAAATTTATAGTATTATTAAAATTATTATTTAACTTATTTCTCAAACTAGATTCTCATTATTTATGCGATAAATAGCATAGAATCATATCAAAAAATTACTGAATTATGTACATTTTTTATGTTATTATTTAAAAGTGGACACAGAAACAAAATAAAATACTGTATTGAATATTGTTTTAAATGCGTGATTACATTTGTTGTCGATTGAAGATGTTTTCCTTGTTGAAGTTTCATACTTCTTAGCTAAATGTATACATAATTCAAAGTTTGTGGAGAAGAAATCACATATATGTGATTTTTGAGCTTTAGGGGTGTAAAAATAAATCAAATATATGTGATCCTGCTGCTTTAGGGTGTAAAAATAAATCAAACATATGCAGGCCTGATTAAAAGGGCAACCCATGCCATATATATGTCAATTGTCATATGGATTGTCATATATGTCATATTTGATATTTTTTTGCTAAAGAAAATTTCCCTGTAAAAACAGTATAATTTATAAGCAAATTTTGATTATATTTATACTAGCTAAAAAAAAGTGTTTTAGTTACTAAATGAAGTAGTAGATGTATTCCGAAGTCTATAAATAGTATAAAATTAGAATTTAAAAATATATACGTGTCATTTTAGACTAAAAAAGTATTCATATAACGAAAACATACAAACTTAAAGTTTTGCCATGTTCTTAACACCTATTTTTTAATAATTAAAATTATACTATATTAGCTTTTGCTGTAAAACTAATATCTAATAACTATCAATCTTTGTATTATTTTGGAAGGTATAAATACGGGTTAAAAAGTCCCTATGTGCAACTTTTTGTGTTTTGAATTTTTATTATATAAAATACATACCCAACAATGCAAAATATAATTTTAAAAATACTTCAAGTGTTCTTTTTACACTAATAACAATTTTTTATGAAAAAAATGCTTTTTTGCAAGTAAAACAGTAAAACATGTAAATAATACAAATAAAAGTGCAAAAAGACTCGTTTGACACGGTTAGCATTTTTTTAGCAACAAGACTTACACTTTAAAACATTAAAAAAAGAAAATAATATTTTTTTATAACCTTAACTATAAGTAGAACGAAAATTTGACAAACTTGACATATTTTACATATTTTGTATGTTTTTTTTGGCAAAAAATTGTCATATCTGTGGTCATATTTAGGTTGTTCTACTGATTTAGTTGGGATTTTCCGAAAATAACGAAAATATCGTAATTTCGTATAAAAGAGCCATTTTTTTCTTCTTATTTTGTGTTATTTTCGGAATAAACTGCACTAACGCACCCCGGTTGGCAATTTTATACAAAAATTGCAAGATAATAACAATAAACTATATATAGACTTACTTAAAATGCTTTTTATCCAATAGGCTTAACTTTATTCCGCTGATTTTTTCTGTAAAAAAAAATTAAACTTGTGTAACACTAAACTGTGCTATTCTCTATTTATAATACAAACTTTTAATATTTTTTGCTTTTTAGACATAAAAATACTGCTAGTTAGTACTGTAAAACGCGTCCAAAAGTGTCATAAATACAATCCACTTGCATTATAAAAAGATTAAAATACAAATTAACGATTATATTACTTATTTCGCAATTAAAGGTGCAACTATATTTCAGTATATACATAATCTGCCGTATAGAACACATTGCATACTGATATGTATTTGCACAAAAGCTTACTAGTTTGATTTCGATAATTTTAAGGACACAAACGTAAAAGAATCATGATTTAGAAAGCATTAAAAAAAAATGGTTATTTTTATAGTGTTTCATTTTTTTTTTAGATTTAAAGATGCTTTAATAATATGCAAACTGAACTATTGAAGAAAAAATATCACCAGAGAAAACGTTAAACTATTCAAGCTTTCTGCACCTTTACAGGCAAAGCAAAACATATACACTAATGATACAATGCTATGCTTTTCGGTGTATTTTTCATTGTAAATTATAATGTTAGTTACTTTAAATATAAAAAAATACTTTTTGATTTTGTATTAAGTGAATAAGTGCACTGAAGATATCTAAATTTTCATAATTTGGCAAGTTACATAAATCAAGGCTAGCTTTAATTTTTACTGGTATAAATAGAATCAAAATTCGATTTTTACTATTCATCAAGATACAAGTGATATAATAAAATTAAAATAAAATATTTAATTTATGAAAAACGCAGTAAAAGTCATTTAAATGTATTAAAATTGTATACTCCAGAAATACACCATAATTTTTATATTTATACTGTATGTACTTATTACAGTATAATTGTCTCAAGATCAAATTAAAAAGCGTAAAACCAATTCAATGTATTCTATAAACCCCCTGTCGTATTCAAAATTGTCCCCTCGTGAAAAATTGACCCCTCGTGGAAAATTGTCCCTGTAAATTGGGCTGAGAAAAAATAATTGGCTTAAAAATGTTAAGGAATATAAAACGTAAACGTATCCATATAATCTAATGAAAGGCGCTTATGCACTTGTGTATGGTGCAGATGTTTCAAAATAACAACAATGTGAAAGAAGGGGTCGAAAAAATTCAAATATAAGGAGGGAAAGATCAATTTAGTAGAAAAGATACCAAATTATAAGTGTTGACCCAAATAACTAAACAAATTAGGATTTTCTAGTTTTATACTCAAATAAAGTCTTTTACTCTATTAATAAAGTCTTTTATTTTATAAGTAAAATGTAAAATGTAAAAAGTATACCATATTCATTAAAAGGGTTTATTTTATGTCTAATGCTATCGATTAAAAGGTTATTTATGGTGTTTATTGCTCTTTATAAATTTATTTAGGACTTTTTTGTCAAATTAAATAGGCTTAAGTTAAAAGTAACAGAAAAAACATGTGTTTTTGTCTTTTTAGGGTTAATTATTGTGACTTTTTTCATATTTATTATACATGTTTTTTTATTTTCTTACCCCTTTATTTTGTCCGAGAATGTGCACCATACAAAGTGCATAAGCGCCCTAATTAAATTCGGCTACTCACTTGTAGAGACTTGTTTTTTGATGTCCGATTTTTTCTTGTCCTTTCTTCTTTAGATCTCTCGAATTTCATGATCTTTGATTTCATGAAGAGGAGAACAATGAAAAGAGATTTAATATATGCGTCTTAAAAAGTAAGTTTCTACATATACACAACAGAAAAACGTCTTTAAAATATAGAAATCCAATTTTTGCGCTATTTACAGTTCTCTTTCTAAATATTTCTATTGGAAAACAACTCAAAAGAAATAGCACACGAAAATAAGTGCATGTCAGAATGCATAAGAATACACAATTTCTAAAACATATTTGCATGAATTTTAGTGACATTTTACTCGCGTTTAAAGCTTTATTTTCTCTTACGAGTTGATTTCTAATAGAAATATTTAGAGAGAGAACTGTAAATACCGCAAAAATTGTATTGCCAGTATTTTAAAGATGTTTTTCTGTTGTATATATGTTGAAACTTACTTCTTAAGACGCGTATATTAATTCTTTTTTCATTGTTCTCCTCTTCATAAAATCAAAGATCATGATTTTCGAGAGATCTAGAGAAGAAAGAAATAGAAAAAATCGGACATCAAAAAAAAAAGTCTCTACAAGTGAGTAGCCGAATTTACTTAGATTATATGGATACGTTTATAATTCATATTCCTTAAAATTTTTAAGCCAATTATTTTTTTCTCGCCCCAATTTACGGGGGACAATTTTCAATACGACACCCCTTTCATTTAAACATCATAAAATATTAATATAATCCACAAAACAATAAGAACTTAAAATGTAGGCAACCGCTGTTAAGGAATGCCTGTTATATTCGAAAGACAACGAAACCCTTTCTGTAGAAGTAATTATCCTGCAAATTCCGAAAATAAGATTCGTCTTATTTTCGTAATTTTCGGATTTTTTCATCAAAAATTCGAATTTAATTAGGCCTATATCTATGTGATTTTGGCTGCTTTAGGGGCATATAAATAAATCTCATATATGTCATTTTTCTGCGTTAGGGGGTAAAAAATAGACATATATATGTGATTTTACTGCCGAAAGGATTAATAAACCCTTAATTGAAGATAAAAAAATTTGAATATAAAATAATATAATAATCAATCTTTGTCCAAGTGTTTTTGCATTATTAAAAACACAAACTGCGTTATGCTTTTTAAAATAGGCAGCTGAATGAGATTCTAAATCCCATTGTCTCTTATAAGATATTGTCCCTTATAAGAAATAAAATACGGATTACCTATTTTAATACGCCTCTTGTAAATTTAATAGTTTTTTAATAAATCAGACGTATTTTTACAAAAAAAAATAAAAATAAAATTGCCATTATAACAAAATAAAATTCAGATTAATATAAACAGCATATTCTATTACTTTACGTATAAAAAAAATCGTTTAATAAAATATAAAGTATAAAAAATGCTACGCAAGCTATTATAGTTACTAATTTTGTTAATTGATAAAGCAAAGAAATATAAACGAAATAATGTATTTTCGCTAAAGACATATAAAAATTGATACAAAATATACTTATCTTACAGCGTGTGTAAAAACATAAAAACAAAACTTTTAGATCGCAACAATGAAACCTGCAAAACCGTACGAAAAAAAAAAAAATCAGAATTTATTATAATATTTAACTTTATATAAACTCATCTATAGAACATTTTTTGTACAGTTTACCAAAACATAAATGGTCGTAAGGTTTAAAAATTTGTATTTCAAGTAAAGTTTACATAACTTTAAGGAAACCATTTGTAGTTAGACGGTATTTTTAAGCCATGTCAAAGTTTATCAAAATAAAACTAGAAAAAAATTACAGGCCATAAAATAGAAACTAAAGATGCCATTGTGTAGAATTTTTTATACTATATTTTATAGCTACTTTTACACTTTTGAAATTTTTTTATAGTGGTTATGTTTCCATGGAATCAAGGGGCAACTAAGTACGATTTTTTTGTGGTGCAGAAAAAAAAGAGTTTTTAAACGACATACTTTGGTTTAATAGTTAAAAAAATTCAGTTGTAGAAATTCTAATAAATTCGTTCATCCTGAAAATATAAATAATTTTGCATCATAAATATTTTTTAGAGAAAATCGGCTCAATCTGGGCCCTTTCCCACGGGGCTTAGAGACTTGTAATCTTTTGCGTTAGTCTTCTAGTCCGTTACGCATAAAAAATAAAAAAAAAATGATTTGGATCTAATTTAGTACATTGTATAACTTTTTAGCACATGCTTGTATTTATAAACAGCGTAGTGTGTTATGATTGTGTATGCAAAACGTTAGTAAAGTAAAGCATATTTAACTGCTTAGTATTTTTTATGTTTTTTTTGCTTAAATATGTATACATTCGTTTTTATTGAAAAAAAACTGTTATTCGTTTGATAAATATTTGCTTGTAACTGTTACCAGCAAATTTAAAAAACAGTATTAACAAGTGTGCTTAAGATAGACAACCCATGCTTGTATTTTGCAACAAAAAAAAACAATTTTACTCAAAAAGAATTCAACTTATTGTATACCAAGTGATCCATAAGCAAAATAAGTGCTAAACCCGGCCACCAAGCTTAATGACTTGTAAATTTACGTTTTTGTACGTGACAATTATAAAAAAACTGCAATCTGAAGACTGTTTTGACAGTTTTAACTATTTTTACTTGTTAGTGTTTATGGACCAACTCATTCGTAAAAACCAAGAGTTATTAAAGCTTGATTTCTGCGCACCTAAGCGGTCTTTAAGTCTTCTTAGGCGAGTAATCGTTTGGCTCGCATAGCAAGGCAAGAGTCAGTATACAAAAGACTGATTTTACAGCGAAGGTGCGCAGGCGGGGTTCATAAAGTGTTTGGAATACACTAGAAATGAAAAGTAATGTAAAAAATAGGTATGACTAATCGAAAGAGGTATTTACTAAAAAGATTATTGTTCATTGCAAAATAACCAATAAAAATAATTTCTAAAAGTATCAAAAGAGAAAGAAATACTAAAAAACTTTAGTTTTTTTGTCTTTAGTATAATCTAATAGTGTTTCCAAGGCGCAAACCGCGTTATCCAAAACTATTTCAGATGAACTAGACAATGCAGTCGCATAAAATGAAAGACCCTACACAGATACCACAAGCGAAGTTGTGTAAGGCGACACCGGTAAAAAATTGAAGCGTAGAAACACTGTAAAAAACAACATGGATGTACATAAAGTAAAGTATGAGCTGTGTGTGATTAAAGATATAACTGATTTCTGCAACAAAACAAAAAAAGGACACGAAATCATGCCCGTATCCATGGGCAGTGCTATGGTCAAGTCATGTTTTATGAGTCTTTTGCAAATTCAACAGGTCCAACAGAATGGGATTTTCCAAATATGAATTTCACAATTTTTGCACACACAAAACAATTAGCTCTTCAAGAAATATGAAAATAAAAATGGGCATATTATTTTGTATGGCTAAAATATGCCCAAATCATGAATAGTATTTCTATCGACGTCGTATTTAGGCATACCAAAAGACCTTATCTACCGAAAACCATTGAGATCATATGCTGTAGCAATGGGCAATACTATTTGAATTCATTTTCAAAGTAGAAGATTAAACAGAAAAAACATAAAAACGGGCAATGATTTGATATGGTAAAACGAAATAAAATTATTGCAGCGGTCATCAAAGCGTAAAGAAGTGCAGCGCATGAGGACAGGCAAGGCATTCACTACGAATGTGCTAATAGAATATTAATAAGATCAAAACAATCTGTAGATCGTTGTAATTTATAGAAGAAAGGTCATTTCGCTTACAGAAATAACAGAGAAAGACGGTATATACTATCAGTAAAGAGAAAATCATACATAAAAGTAATGGCAGCTTCTTTATACATCTTAAAAACTATTATTTTTTGTGTAAGTCTAGATAGCGTTGCTTTTCATAGCCTTATTTGAGCAAGTGCATATACCTAATTCCAGAATATTATGTTTTTTTTCGTGCAATGAATCTTTAAAGCTTGTTGATGGTAGCAGAAGTTAGATAATGCGATATTGACATAGTAACACATCTGACGGTAAGACAAATCAAAACGAAAAAGCTTCGTTTACTAAAAATATTATATTAAGAATATATATGTAGGAAACACGTATATTAATCTATCAAAAACATCTAAAATATTAACGTATGAGCGTGATATTTCGACAAAACGCACAGATTTTGTAAATTGCACACGCTGCATGAAATCCTTCTAAGATCAATGCGATTTTCAACACCTAACAGAATAATGGCCGCAAAAGGGCATTATAAAAGAAAGTGAATCAACATGAATGTATGTAGTGGCGCTATGAAGCAAAGAACAATAAATATATGAAGGTATCACTGGTCGGAAGGTATATGTATTGGTATAGCAAGATAACTTTGAAATTCCTCGCGTAGGAGATCCAATAATATCACTGCATGATATGAAGTATACAACATTAAACAAACCGAAAGACAAATTTTCCCAGATTAAAACCTATTGCTAAAGATCGGTACAAAACAGCGATCTACACCGGTAGACGATTATAGCAGTTTGGTCGTATGCGTAAGGATACAAAAATGCAGCCGTATATTTTAGAAAAATATGGTTACTGTTTTACGGGAACATATTTAAAATATATGCCAAGTATTTCTAGACGACATACTTGTTACTGGAAAGAACCGTGAAGAGCATGACACAAATCTGGGTATTATTCTGAACATTTTATATTTGTATGATTAAGAAACATATTTAAAGATGCATAAAGAAGACCTTGTAAAAATGCAATTTTACAACTTTATGATAAAAAGAACAGTGATAAAACCAAGGTACTACTCGTGCGCAGGGGTTTTATATTACAAACGACCAAGAACTCGTAAGCAATTACAGAGTTTTCTTACTCTCAGTAATTATGATCACGTGTTTGCGCAGAATTTGACACATTGTTGCATATTAGTATACGGATTACTCAGAACGGAAGTTAAATTTTGTTGGGATAAAGAGTACATGGCTAACTTTGTATCAGATACAGCATAGGTTTTAAAAGTAAATTGCAGCTGCATATTCCAGACATGATTAACCAATTTAGTGTAATAAGTGTAACTAGTTAAATTAATGTAGGGGCCATTTCGTCACAGAACGATAATGTAATATTTTGTATAAGCAGGAGCCTTACGCCTGCAGAAAAGCACTATTTATTAACTGAAATTTTACTTTTTGCTGCGTTGTCAGCAATGACGAAGTTCAATTTCTTTTGCATGGAAGGCATTTTAAGTTGACTACAGATTATAAAGTGATGACAGGATTAATGAGAGAAATGTAAATGCCGTAGCCTAAGAGAGAGACGGCGGTTTTTAAGATTAGAAATGTGTATTTTACGGTTTTGTATTGACCTGATATTTACCGTATAGCAGCAAATGCATTAAGCATAAATAGAGAGAATAACAAAATTTAAATAGGAATAGATGATACTTCACATATGAAAAAAACGGTAGAGTGCTTTTGTAATATTTACAGAGCCGAGAAAGGTGTATAAAAAAATCTTTTGACAGGTAAGACTTCTTTGTTACGCCATGGAGCGGATACAATAATTATATACTCAAAAATTTCAGAAATCGATGACAATGACCATAATAATTTTGACAAAAGAGATGCTGTGATGAATCTACATATTTATAAAGGGCAACGTACAACATTAAACATGAATTTAGTAACTGCTACGTGTGATATAACAAAAGCAGGAAATCGTGGAATACAAGAAGCTTGTAGAAATTTTGCACAGCAGGAATGGGTTTACAGCAGAAACTGCAATTGTTAAAAACGTTATTTCAGGTGAGCTTTTTGGTGTAGATTTATTCGATTTGGCGCAAAATGACAGAATAATATTTATGATTGATGATTGGAGTAGGTATGTTGGGCGCAATAATTATCGAGTAAGGGATCTAAGAACGGATTTCATTTACGTAAAAAATATAAAATGAGTTCCCATTTGCAGCAATCCAGATGGATAACGGCAGAGAATTTTATAATTTCAGAAAAAAGCAAAATGTAACTTTAAAACGAGAAAAAAATCACACCAAAGCTTACGATACCGTATCTTCAACAGGATAACGATAGATTGGAACGGGTGATTTAAACACTGCGAGAAACATTGAAGAAGATGCAAAAAGAAAAAATGAAAAAGGCAGTTGAAAAATGTAACAATACATATCATAGAGGGGTAAATTTGATTTTAAAACAAGACTGACTTGCGTTTATGCCGATGCTGTAAGATT
This sequence comes from Agrenia bidenticulata, assembly GCA_034694785.1. Taxonomy (NCBI): domain Eukaryota; kingdom Metazoa; phylum Arthropoda; class Collembola; order Entomobryomorpha; family Isotomidae; genus Agrenia; species Agrenia bidenticulata. Next base: position 13,594 of record JAQFYM010002099.1, on the reverse strand, counting down.
ACATACAATGAAATATAGGCAAGAGGTTGAATCTTTAGAAAAGAAGATATAACAGTACAAACATGGAAACACAGTATATTAAAGAAATGTACATGTGATTACTACAGACACGAAAGAAAAAAAAGAAAAAAAAAATTACAAGTCTTTCCCAAGATGTATTTATTATAAAAAACGGTAGACAAAAAACAATAAATGCACATGCAAGCCAGTTATAGCCTGTGCAAGAAAAATAAGTACTGGATCCACTCATTTAATTGACCCAAGATGTACAAAAAAATAGGCGCGCAACGAAGTGAACTTCCGGTCTTCGTAGGTGTAGAGACGTTTGGCTTGCAAAGAGAGTCGATAGTCGCGGTGCCGAAGAAGACTCGAGGTACACCGAAGATGCGCAGGCGGTTTGAGAGACAATGCTATATAAAAACTAGACATGATTGAGATATTAATGTGCCAATAGGTTACAATAATCGAAGAGCTATTTACTAAAAAGATTTATGGTTTTTGCAAATTAAAACAATTAACGTAATTTCTAACAGCATTAAAAAAAAAATAATACAAATAGTAAGTTCATAATATCTCTAAAGGAGTTTTTAGTGTTTTAAGGCAACAGCCGCGTTTTTCATAAGTGTAAGTACCCGATTAGATGTTTATATACTGGCGATCAAGACTTTTTATTTGAAGATTTTTTTATATGGTGTACTAATATTTTATTTGTAAAAATTTTTATCATTTAAGCATCAATGAAATATAATATAAAGGCACTGTATATGCCAAGAATTATTTTTTGCACAAAGGTTTTGCATCGTACATTTATGCCTTACTCTAATGTACGATTTCACCTTTTAAATGTGTAAAAAAGATATAACGCTTATTGCTATAAGCATTGTAGTATCGTGAAAGAGGCAATTTTTATAAAACAAAAAAATATAAAAAAAGTGTTTTCTGCTTTCCATGTGCATTACAAGTACAATATATACAAGAAAATTGACGAATTAGACTTTTGTATTAGGTCAAGCCTATAACAACTTTTTAAAAAATCTATAAATAGCAAACTAACACTAATAAATATATTTTAAATGTATAAAAAATATTTTAAATTTTACCCTTTAGTGCTTTTATTTAGTAGTAGTTTACAAATTTTTTTCAGGGGGAGAGGCTCAAAAAAAAATTTGTGAATTTAAATTTTTAAATTAAATTACAAAAAAAGAATAAAAATTATTTAACGGGAGCAGTATCCTCCCCCCCCTCTCATTTTATACCCAAAAATATATAGAAAAAACGTTTTTATTGCATTTTAATATACGAAAAATTCAAAAAAAAAATTATATTTAAATTTACCTCTATGAAAACTTACAACAAAATCCTTGTACAAATAGTATATTGCGTTATCGAGTTGGTAATTATGTTAGGCAATAACGCAAGAGTAAAACCCGTAGAATACCGATTTTTTACCCTATTTGCCAATCCATCATCCTTTCATTATTTTTTTAATTTAAAAGATTATAAGGCATGTAAAAAACATAACAAGGATTAAGATAGTAAAAATAGATGTAAAAAATTTAGATAATTAATTTTCTGACATTAAACATAAATTAAAGAGATAGTATTTCAGAGAGATTTGTTTTACTACTAGATACCGGTGTATGCAAAAGGGAGGTTAGAAAGAGGTATACTTCTCTTTTCTTTGACATAAGCACGCCTAGTTCTAGAGGCTGTGGGCTGTTTACGGGTACAAAATATTGTAAAAAAATATATTCGGGAGAAATATTCTTGGACCCATCCATAATGGTCAAAATGACAATTATCAAAAACGGTACATTTTGGCATAAAAAATTAGAACTTAGTCATAAAAAACAACATTTTTTTTTATTAAAAAAAAGCTTTTGGTATACAAGACATTACATAATCTGTTTGCATGTATACAAAAAACTACCTATCAAACATTTTTTATAACTATTTGTATGTAATTGCAAACTATCAACAAATTGTTTATAACTAAGGGCATTTTTGTAAAAAATTACAATTGTAGTCATAAATTTATAACTTCCCTTTTTTGGCATTTCATAGTATTTTATATGAATCGTCACCGACAAAAAATCATTTTAAATACAATTTCTCTATTCTTAACTAAAAATTATTTTAGATTTTTACTTTTGGACTAGTGTGAAATACTTGTAAAAATACTATTTTTAAAATTTATAAATAACCGTTTTACATTTAATAGCAACCAAAAAAAAGGATAAAATCTTGATCAATATGTTACTTATTTATGGGTATTATTTACACTTCTTTTTTTGGCACCCCTTCTTACAAGCATATTAATGTTGTTTTCCTTATTTATTAACAAACAAAATGGTTAAGAAAGTTACTGTAACTATACAAAACTTACATTATTCACAGTAACCAGCATTCAGTTACTGTAAGAAACAGATACTATAAATATGTAACTATCATATAAGTAACTTAGAAAATGTTTGCTGAAAATGATATTAAAAGTGTCTTTATTTTAAAATTTTCAAAAAAAAAATCTTTTAAAAACAATTTGAATTTAATGATGCTGTAGTAACAGAAAAATTTTTTTACAGGTTATTGAGTATTTTTTAAATATTTCGAACACTTGCTAATTAAGTACATCAATAACTAAATCTCCTAAAAAGTTACATTTTACAAGCTATATTTTTTGAATGCAATAGAGTATGACGCGCAACCAAAAAAAGAGTTTATTTTTTTTAGCAGAGTATTAACACCTGTAACGATGGTTTTCAGATACACAATATTTATATAGGGAAATTAGTTTAATACCCCTGATGTGTCAATTGTTTAGTTTATTACCCCAATTTACCCCTTTAATTGTACAGAGAAAAGATGGAATAAACTAATGTTTTGCAAAACGGTCTATTAAACTAATTACCCCTATTTATAAACATTTGATTTATTTTTTCGCAAATTGTATATTGAACCACAAAAAATTGTAGATATTCTTGACAAAACAGATTTTCATAAAAACACTAAACATTTTGCCTACTTTTGATATAATATACGTTTAAAAAACATGTACTCCAAAAGCAAATAGCTTGTTATAATATTACACAAAAACACATGCAGTAAAGTGTTACTTGTTTAAAAAAAAGCTAAATTTACGCAAATGCTTTATTCTTTTGACCTTTTATAAAATGTTATTTGATCATAAATAAATGCACTTTATATGAATTACTATAGTAAAAATTTTAAGGTTTTTTTGTTATATATATTTTTTTTTGTGCTTTGCATTCGGGTTTAATATGCCGCAAAATTATATATTTTCTTTGTATTGGAGCTTTTTAATACAAAGTAACCAAAAAAACATCATATTTAGCCGCGCAAAAAAAATGTACCATTTTTCAATTCTAGTTATTTTTTGTGTATTTTTACTTTTACTTGATTGAGGTAACGTGTTCTTTCAACAACCCCATTAGCTTTTAAAAATATTTACAAAAAAATAATATTTTTATAATCTATAACGACAAACATCCAGAGATAAAATTTTGCAGATTTTAAGTCAATTAGCTGTGTTTGTCTAAAAGTGTAAGGTTTGCAAAACTTAAAGTAAACGTATATTTGTGAGCATTTGGAAAACAATGTTTGATTTTATTACTTGCTACAAAAATATCAATAATTGCAATATTTTGGTTCGCAAGGTTATTTACGTCACATTAAATGATAAGTTTACTGTAAATTACATCTACTTAAGTTACTGTAAATTACAGTCTCGTAAGTTGAATGTAACTTGCAACTTGGCGAACCCTAACAAACAAGCAAATTTCTCTAAAAAAAATCTTTAAGATAAGATAGGTAATATGGTCAGTTTATACGCAGGTTTATTTTTATTTATGTTTATTAAAACGTTTTTGTAATTTTTTACCCTTTTCTAGTATTTTTCATCATTTTTTAGGTGAGAAAAAAATTGGGGGCGGTATTCGGAATTTACCATAATATGCAAATAAAATGAATATATAGCGACATCTATTTAACAGTATACGCGATCGCATACAGCCAAAGCTTTTTGTAAAAAAAACTATTATAGTAGAAATGTTACTGTATTATAAACTTAAAAAAATTAGTTTTAGATGGTTTGAATTGTATTTAGTCATTGTTTATATTATATTTGATCATCTATTCTTGCTGGAATCAATTCGAAGAATAATTCTGTAATTTTAAGATCTACGTGTCAATGTTATTAGTTCTCATAATGGTATAATCAACCTGTCTTAGTGTGGGATTAAAAAAATAATAAATTTATTTATATACAACCATATATCATAAAATATATTGTGTAATATAAAATAAAATTTTATGATGCATTAAATTCGTTTACACAACCAAAAATGCACTTATTTTGTGTATTTTGTGGCTGCATTTTTTTTTATTTTTTGTAGATTTTGTTTTGTAAAAATTAATCGGCTTATTGATCTGTATCAAAAGGGGTTGACTTTTCATTGGCCTGATCCCATTCAGTAATGCTATATGTATTTTTTATACTTCTTTTTTTTTCTCACAGTATTCTTATATTTTTTTCTGTTACTTAAAATATTTTTTATAGTGGCCTCTATACGAAAAAAAATGTATGTATAGAAAAAGTAAATACTCACATATAAATATATGTAGTATACTGACAGTAAAAATGCTTTAAATTCCTAATCATAGAAAGATCCATGATTTATGTCATTAGGCCAAACCAAAAATGCTAAAAAATTTTGCAGAATTATGTATTTTTAAAAAAATGCTATGAAATTCTGTATAATAAAAAAAATCACTTTATTTTTATTTAAGTACGATTCATTTATACACTTTCCAATTTAAGTGTCAGAAAATAGGCGTAATAATTGAAAATTTTCTTGTTGCGAAAGCCGGACATATGCCATTATTTTTCAAAACAAAACAGTCTTACAAGCACGTTAAGAATGAAGTACTTTTAGAGTTCATTGTAGCCCTGGAAGTATTTCTAGATATAATTTCTGTTTTTTACGCCCTGACCTTATTATTTTTCTTACTATTTGAGGAGAAAATAGGAATAAGAAGAAAACTTAAGCATTAAAAAGTGAAGAATTAGTTTTTAAGAAATGCTTCATTAACTAAACTTTTATTTTACATATCCTAGCATAAATGATCACATGTAAAATATAACATTAAAAAAAGAATAGTTATTTTATTTAAAACTAAGATGAACGTTATTACAACAAAATGGCATTTTGAAAATAATTTTTTTTTTTGCGCTTTTATAACATTAATCGTATGATTATTATTAGAAATTCGTATATATAGAAACGAAACTTCCAATAAATGACTTTTGCTTTATACGACACTTCAGTTTGGTAAAATTTGAGCATAAATTGCACATTTTTAGTACAAAAAAAATCTTTCTTTAATCCAATATTAAAGTTAGATCCCTATCAATAATCAAAAAGGTGTTGCTACAAAGACGTGAAAAACGCTACAACAGTGAAAAACAAATTCATATTTTACATTTTTTTAAGGATTTAATTTTTTTATTAGACTTATTTCGAAATCATGAAAATAACGATCATTAAAATACGCACATTTTGAGATAAAAATAAAAAAAACATTAAACATAGACAATGGTACAATGGGATTCAAACAAAAAACAATTACTGTTTTTTTGTTAGTTATATTATAGGTTGCATTTTTTATTGCAGACAACTATTTATTTAAACATTTTAAAGAAAGCGACGTGTATTTATTAAAGTTGAAATATTTAAGGGGCAAAACCGATAGTGCTTTTGTCTAAAAATACGCAAAATCTATAACAAATAGAAGTAAATTTATATTTTTAATATTTTTAATTATTAAAAATAGTTGCGAAATAGCATATCACATTATAAAATGGTTTATTTATCAGGTTTTTCTGGTGAGAAAATATAATCTTGGTAATGCAAACTCGAATTTTCTTTTTTTCTGACAAATTATTCTTTGCAAAATAAATTAACTGTTTTTAACAGATGCACGGTTGCTATTTGAAAGTACAGTATTTTTCTACTAAAAGAAAAAAAATCTTATAAGTCACAAATAATAGAATAAATAGAATTAATTCCATTTATTGTCACATAGCGATATCTTTAAGATCATATTTTGTTTTCGTTACTACTGTTTATATAAATTGTGTGTTTGCATAATTATAATGTAGTTTTTACTTGCAGATCAAGCTTTTGGAGTTAAATTTTGCATCTTGACCATATGACTTATAAGTAGAACTGACTATAAGTGCAGGAAAAAGTGCAAAAAAAATGCAAAAAAAAATGCAGAAAAATGCAGAAAAAAATAACTAAAGTAGAAAAAATGCGTGAACTGCTTTAAAAATTTTTGTATAAAACATTTTATGTGTATTTCTGCTTTTACCCAAATATATGCAGATTCATATTTCAATGTAACAAAAACTAAATTAAGTGATTTGTTGAGTACTATTGACGCAGTTGTGTTTTTTGCAAAATTAAACGTGTGTAAAATGTTCTTTTTTGCCAAAACCGTCATTTATGCATAATCTTTCGCATTTTTTTCTAAAATGTCATTTGGTTTGCCCTACTTGAAACTAAAACACCGCTGATTATTTTATACAAGACAGATTTACACATTCATTTACAAGGCGTTTTTACCAGCTACAGTTGAAAGTATGCATGCAAAAAAATATATTTTTTTAAACATGTTAAAAACTGTTTTAAATCTGTTCTTCGTTTTTTTACATGCAGAAAACATGTATTCGCTTTATTAGATTGTATAAAAAGTGGTTTTGACATCAACTTAATCTATAAAAAAAAACTAACAAACATATCATTTATAAATACAATGGTTTTCTGTTTATTACAAAAAATAATATAAATTAAAAAATATACTAAAAAACGATAGTAAAATAATAAACATAAAAATGTAGTTCAAATCCATTTGTTACATACATAAATTAAAGAGGTTATGTATTGGTATTATTAGGTCAGAAAAATACAAAAAATCAACTGGCATATGTGCTTTTAGATTACATTGTATTTACCACAGCATTATTTTATATTTTTTGTTTGCAATAACATCACAAAATTATATACTCGAAACAAGAAATTAACCTGTTCTGAAACATTATGCAGAGTAAAAACTTGCAGAATAAAAGATTCTCTGTATTTTAAATCTGCAAAAGTATGTTAGTTTATACAAAAAGATTTAGAAAAGATGAGATAATACAGTTTAAATATTTATAAATGTTTTTTTAAGCCTTTTAAGATTTTACAATATAAATCTCAACAGTAAATAAAATGTTAAAACGTTTCTTCTATAGTATAAATCAGGCGAATGCCAAGGGGGGGGGGGGGAGGGGTAAACACCCCTTTCACATTTTTTTTACCTGAATATAAAAAGGAGTTTTTTTTTTGTGTAGATATTTTTTTAAATTAAGAATCTAAAAAAAAATAATTGAAGGATTTTCCTCAAAAAAAATATAAAAATTAAAACGCTCAAAAATATAGTTTTTAGGCCCTATTTTTTTTAAAACACGGACGACCCCCTGGATCAAAAATACCTGGGTACGCCATTAGTATTATACGTATTATTCAATTTGTATAACGGTCATTTTTCCGTGCAAAAGAGTAACTTAATTTTAGTGAACTATGATTTTTGCAAAAAACTTATCTATAATAAAATTGGCTAAATTTTTCTAACACTAATCAGCATATAAAAAAATATTTTTTATGCCTCAAAGGGTGTAATTTTTTATTTCAAAAAAAAAGTTTTTACCAAGGCATTTTTTTTGTTCCTTAAAAGGCTCTAGTCGATAAATAAACTAGTCTTCGAGCTACTATTTTGATTTATTTTGAAATATAGAATTTTTACAAATTGGCTAAAAAAAAAGATGAAAATATAATTTCTACTTGTAGGAATTAAAAATATCATAATAGTTTAAAAGTAGCCTAGTTGTCTATATATTTATATATATTCTTTTTAATATCCTTTATTATAAAAATTTTGTATTGAACTTTTAACCATGGGACAAACTTTATTACCCATTTTACTCGAGGGCGGATAAATTATTATAAAATATTTTTTATTATTAGAAATAGTGTAACAAATATTGCAGAAAACAATATGCACTAAAAAATTTGCTTATATAATTCTATAAATTGATACATTAAATGCCAAAAAATAACACGCTTTACAATGATTAGATAATTAAATTGTAAGTTATGTAAAAAAAAACAAAAAACAGTTGTTTTGGTTTATCTTACAAACAAAATTACTGTAAAAACAGCCTTATTTAACTATATACTTGTTTAACCAATTACAAATATTTGCGTTTTAAACTCAATAGCCTACAATTATTGCGTCATGTAATAACCAGACACAAAATAGATAACAATCAACCAATCAACCAATCAACTTATAAATAGTATATATATATATGTGATACAAACATCATATATGCATATGAAAACATATAAAATATATACTTTACAGTTTTCATTGCTTTTTATGCGACTTGGTGTACGTCATGCTTTGGATAAAGCACAACAGCTAAAAAAGAAGAACTCGGATTGTTGTGTAGGTGTTGCCATCATGCAAGAAATTCACCTAGAGGCAGTAAAAACAGCTTATTTTGCGCGCAAAGTAAAAATTGACAACAAAAGCTATAAAACTGTAACAAAGAGTGTTAGAAAGCAATAGATATTTTTTAAAATAAAAGCGTCTAACCCTGTTGTTTTATACAAAGTTGCGTGATCTTTTATCCTCAGCCTATATTGAAATCAAATATACACGGATAATTTGGATTTAACTGCATAACAGAACATATTGTTTTTTTGAAAATTATATATTCATATAAGAAACCCCGTGTACAAATGTTTAAAATAATTAGAACACGAGTATTATTTTTTAGTAAAAAATCCCATATAAGGCGTACCTACGGTGTTAGTATCTATATGTATATGCATATCTTTTTACGCTTTTTACAATTACTATTTTCTTATGCAAAATTAGACGTATTTTTTACGGATGTAACAGAAAAAAGCTCACTTTAAAAAAGTCATATAAAAATTTACAGCCAAATTAATTACTTGATCACATATAATAAATTAGTTTATTAAATAAAAGGACTGTAGAAAACATAGCAAGCTTCAGTCGAAAAAATATTGTATATGATAAAAAGCAATAAAAACGCTATAAAAAAAGATTTATAGTGCTAAATGCAGGTCTACAGGCCTTGGAGCTAATACGAACTTACAATTTATATACAAGAAAATATGTTGGGATTTTTAGAAATTAAACATAACACTAAAAACCATTTCTATAATAAAAATTAAAAAATTTTTCATAGTATTTGTGCAATAAAAAACTCGGCCATTACCTTATCTTGTGTCACTTGTAAAAACACCTGATTAAACCCTATACCTTTTTTAATTTTTACTTAAACAGAGCTTAAATACCAACTAAGAGTAGCATGTTCATTTGTAAATTTGTTTTTAAGCCATTTAGATGTTTATTGCTATCATACTATCAACAGATTTAAACATATAAATTTAGGTTTGAACAAATGTGTAGAATTTATCCATACTATTTTTCGGCTGCTTTTACACGTTTAAAAGTTTGTCTATTATTTTTTTGCTTTCATGGAGTCAAGGTAGAACTAATAAGATTTTTTAAAAGGGATAGAGGGGGTTTTAATAGGAGTTTTTAAACGAATTTCTGTCAATTTTATATTCCATAACAACGAGTTAACACAAATTTGTTAAAAATTAGTCTTAAAAAATAATTTTTTTTTTCGCACCTTAAACATTTTTTTTAGAAAATAGTCTAAAACAGTCCTCTATGCCTTTGTTTGACAATAAAAAAATTCTTATAAGCATTGCGCTATTAAAAAAAATATGGAATAACTTTCTAATCTAATATTTGTATTCTTGAACAGTGGCGGACCAAGAATGACTTTTCAGAAGGCAAATATATGACAAAATGCATTTACCGACATAATGCCAGATGCTAGTAACAGCGCATTCTACTGCGACATACTTCTTACAGACTTACACCTTTAAAAATATTTTTTTTTCAGTATACTGTGTGCTAAATATAAAAAAACAACAGACGTAGTACTAGTTATAGGAATTGCTTACCTCCGTATGGCTCACATTTTGTTTTTTGCATGCTCATGAACTATTACATTGCGTTCTTAAGATTTTTAAAGCGCTGTTTTTTTAAGAAATTTACATCAAAAATTTTGTGACTATTTAGGCTTATTTTTTTCCTCGTAAACATTTTAAATATTATATTACAATTAAAAAAAAACTTTATATAATTTGTTAAATATTTTTGTAACTATTTACAGCCACATTTGCAAAAAAAATAGGTCGGTAATACTAGAGTGTTCAGTTTTTACTATGCTTAACTAAAATTTGAACCCCTAAATTTGCATAAAATATGTGCACATAACACAAATTCTATACCTAATACGCAATATGTGCCAAAAATTTTCCCTGAATTTTTGTATATCAGGTAGTTTACGTTTTTCTACGTAAATGGCTTATAAAATCTGTACTCTGAAGTATGTGGTTATATTTTGAATGTAAACGCAACTGCTGGATGTATAATACTGGCGATCAAAATTTTATATTTAGTTATTTTTTATTGTTAATATAAATTCCTTTATGTTAATATTTTTGCAACATCATTAAAGCCCCAATAGAATTAGATAATCAACATCAGATTCTAGTAAAAATATTTTTTTCTAGCTACACATACATTTCAAATACTTTAAATGTACGGTTTCATTTATAAATTAAAACAATAAGATTAAATGCCTAATTTTATAAAAATAATGGTATATCAACAAATATATAATATCTATAAGGCATAAAGCACATAATTGCTGCAGTTCAATTAAAGAGAAAAAAAAAATGTTAAAGTGTTGCAAAACTTTGTATAAGACTATTTATCAAGTAGAACTTAAGACAACTGCTGTAAATATTTACATGTATTATAATTAAACTATAAAAAAGATGTTTTTTTTCTGGTTTACAAATATTTTATTCTTAACCCTTTAATGCTATCATTCAGAAGTGCTTAGTTAATTTAAAACAGGAGGCGTATAACAATATTTTTTTTAAAAAAACTTTTACTTCAAATTACAAAAAAACATATTCGAAATTTTTTTCAAGTATGCGCCGCATCCCACATTTGCTTATGCCTGCTCCGCCTAAAAAGCGCGAATACTTTTTTTGCATTTTAATAAACAAAAAAATTGCAAAATATAGTTACATTTACGCCCGTTGACAATTTATAATACATTCTTGTTTGATAAAAATTGCGTTTTCGTAAAATAAAATAAGTGCAAGAAGTCATAAGTAAAAATAATGCGTTGAATACCGATTTGTTACCCTTTCGAGCAACATTTAACATTCTTTAAAAATTTAACAAATATTAAAGAGAAAAAAGAAAACAAAAGTAATAAATGGAAAGAACCCGATGACAGAAGAGACTGTAAAAAGACTTCTATATTTTTGCAGACAAAAAAATATTGCAAAACTCTACTATGTCGATCTTTTGATACTACTAGACACTGGCGTACCCAGGGAAAAAATGAAAAGAAGTACCCGTTCAAAAAAACACGCATAATTGTTGAAAAGGGGGATAAGGGTATTGAATATGAGATAGTGTAAAAGTTAGTATATATATTTATGCCCTACCCGTACTGTCATAATAGTAAATATAAAAAATGGGTATTTTACCATCAATAAACCATAACTTATAAAAAAAATGCGGTATGTATTTTTTTGACTATATAAGATTTTGGTCTTACAAAAAATGTAAACCGCATTGATATTATAGCAAAAAAATCTTTTGTTTTTTGTTTTGGTACGTATTTTTAGTAATAAAAATATTTTATGTAATAAAAATATTTTATGTAATAAAATAAAAATATACTATGTATTATCTAACACTTTAAGAAATACTTTGTAAATATATCGATTTAAAAATAAAATTTGTAAATTGCATTGTGTTGGGATTTATTAGTGGTTAACGGAAATCATCACAGAAAAAACATCATTTTACATAAAATTCCCTATATTTAGATTAGATTGATTTTTTTTGTAAAAATGGCAATACTGGTACAAATCCAATTTTATAAATTTATAAATAGCCTTATCATATGTATATAAAATGGAAAAAATATTAAAACTAAGCCGCCCATTGTGTCCAATTATTTATAGGGTTTTTTTCCAGAAACATAATTTTCTTGGTACTCTTGGGACAAGGTTTTTTTTTGTGCTGATATTTTCTTACTCTTTTTAAATATAAATAAAAAAAGTTTAATAAGAATTATTGTATAAAAAAATTATAATAACAATGCTATAAAATACATGCAACAAAGTTTATATACTAGGTTATATATTAAAAAGCACTGAAGTCTGCTCATGTCAAAAAAAATTTTGTAGCCACGACCAAAAGATAAATTCTTTTTTGATTTTCAAACTTTATATAAAATATAAACTCAAGTAAGATTGTATAAATTAAATATACTATAACACATAAAAAATGTAAAATATTGTATTTTAAGATGTGTGTAAAAAAAGATAAAGAAAGAATTTTATAAATAAGACGACTTTTTGCACAATAAGGAACTAAAAAAATAGGCTTCATTGTAAAAGATTGATTTTATCGGTAAAAAGTTTATGAGGATCAAAAATTATATAAATAACATGTCTTACTTTCAGTTAAATGTGCGGTATAGATAAATATACGAGTAATGGTAAAGTAATGTTGGTTTGTGGTTAACATCATTTGCAGGAGAAATATTTTAGCCTCACTTAATTCACAATAGAAAAATTGTTCCTAATAATTCATTTCGTGATTTTTAAGGATGTTTAAATTAGAAAATGGGTCATCATCAAGCAATCCTACATTGAGTATCTAAAAAAAGATGCTATTATTTCTGTTAATTTCGTTTGCATCCTCTGGCATTTTTTTTTTCATTTTACTTAGACAAAGATGAGGCTTAAAAATTTTACGACTACCGTATTACTCGCCTCCAAAAAATTTGAAAAATATAAATTGAAAGCTTGCGGATTTTACTTTACAAAACATAATAAAAAACAGGTTTTTTTTACTCAAAGTATATCATTTTTGCAATTAAAGGCGTCTTCACTTTTTTCCTGCTGAGTTTATAATGCTTTTGACATGGAAAAAAGATATAAAGAAATAATTTCATTTTTGTGTTTTTAATCTATTTTAATTTTTTTACTTTTTTTTGTATTATTCAATATCTATTATTTTGTGTTTTACAAAAAAAAAACCTATAGGTGCGCAAATATGACGTGGATACTTTTACCGAACTATTGATAACTATGCCATTTAGTAAAGTCATCCTTTATTAACGCATGGGTTGACTCATATGATTTTTTCTTTGTCCACAACCCCTTTTATTAATTTATTGCGTACGATAGGTTAAAAAGAACCTATTTTAATACAAAAATACAGCAAGCTTATACCCATATGAGACACATATATACAGGCCTCTCGAGATTAGGCGGAAATGACATTTTCTCCTAATTCTCCTAATTTTTTTTGCTTAAATAATGCT
>JAQFYM010002098.1:0-26098 GCA_034694785.1 Agrenia bidenticulata | reverse complement strand
TTTTAACTACGATATACCATAGGCGTACCTAGGGGGATAGGGGGGGGGGGGGATAAACCCCCTTTTCGAAAAATATTTTACGCCTGAATTTACAGGGGCGTCTAAATTTAGGGGTAAAAAAATTGAGCATAACACCCCCCCTTGATACTCTCTTTTTACAAAAAAAAGCGAAAATATTTTTTTGTATGATCAAATATTTCACGGAGTTCATTTTTTAGCCCCCATTTTATATAAGCCCCCACCCCCCCCCACAAAAAAATCCTGCCTACGCCCTTGCGATATACCCGTTCACAGTATTAGCAAATTTGAATCATATTGAAAACTGTGCTTTTGAAATTCCGCATATGAAATGTAAGGTTTTGGTATGACCAAGTAAAGGTGATAACTGTATTTTCCCTATTTCTGTTACCTTCGAATGCACAATTATATAACAAAGGTGTACAAAATACTAGCAGCTCTTTATGTCTTAAATTTTTTGCTGTTATGCAGTAAAAGTCTTTCTTGTAATTGCTTTAGTATAAGGATTTTCCTTGTTTTTCATTTAAAATTTAACGGCGGTTCTTTTCTATAATTAACTGTACGTTTATAAGTCTGCACTAGTGCAAAAACGCATAAAATCAAGTCTGCAACTAGTCTTATTCTATGCTGAGTCATTTTTTTCCAAACGTATAAAACCTGTCTAAATTGTCGCGCGTGATTTGATTGACTGCTTCTGTCATGAGCAAGCACTATTACATATAAAATAAACCATCTAAATATTTGTTAAAAAAAGCCGGGTTGAACAACACGACGTCTATATTCCTACACAAAGTTTTTTTACCGATATATAAATTGCATCAACAGCGTTTTACGTGCAAGGTTTTATAGCGGCTTTGACGTATCCGCATATTTAGTACGTGCTTTTTTTATTGCTGCGTATGGCATGGGTGAATGACCGTCTCCTCCACAAAGACTCAGGCTTTTACAAGCTGTACCAGGCATACAAATTGAAGATATATATGATTTTTTTTATAAAAAAGGAGGTTTGCATCTATCTCTAACGACGATTCATATCCTTTCCAAAAAAAAAAAATTAATGCGGAATCCAGTCTCGGCACACTAAGTGGCTCCACTTGTAGCCTCTACTATATGTAAACCCGTGTTTGCAAAAGCTTGATAATTGCCTCCTAAATTGGACAAACTTAAAGTCAGTCCTGGGGATCGAATCTGTAAGTCGTACGTTTTTGTCTGTAAATATGCCAGTCAGCTAACTAGGCGTGTACAGCGACATAATATCTTTAATCCCATCGGGTACTGTTTGCAACAATTTGTGATTTGGTAAGATTAAGTATGATCTTTTACAATCAGTTACAACGTTTTGCACTAAAACTCATTTGAAACCATCAAAATTAGACGAAATACCGTTCTCTTACGGGTTTACAAGCAACCAATTTGTATGCAACCAATTTTTTTTGCTTGCACAGTAAAACAACCTTTTTGCAAGTAATCCGACGCCTATTTATTGTACACTAATACAATACGATTACAAACGTAAAGACAACTTATAATACAACAAAAACAACGACATATAGATTGGTATATTACCGTAATCCAAAAAAAATAAACTGACTGTAATTAGATATAGTTTTTAATAATCAAACAGGTTGTTTAAAAGATTAAAAAATTGATCATTTTACAGTCAATTTGCTTTGCAAAAATGACTGGTTATTTTTTTCGCAACCTTATTCCAATATCTATTTATCGTCTGTAAGAAAAATGTAAGAAATCTAGTATTTGATATGAAACAATTGTTTTTCGAATGATAATTTATATTTTTATCTATGAGAAAAAAAAATTGTTATAGTAATAGTGTGTGTTTTGTTCGGCGTAAACTTACTTGGCGCATGTAAAACTATTGGTATCGTATAGAAAAACCAGATTTTATAAAATTTAATTTACTGTGAATAAATAAAACTTTTAGATATGACTGCAATATACGTATGATACTTTTAAAAGCATGCAAAATACGTACCAGTTAAGAAGTTAATAATTTTTCGATATTCTGTTTGAATTGTTAATAATATCGATAAAATCCTATACTGTGCGGTTGTCATTTCGGTACCCAAAAATAGACAAATGTATTAATAATATGTGGTTTCTATGTTATCGTATAGTAAAGAATGTTATTTACTTTTTGCCTAATAAATTGGCGTCGAGCTTGATTGCATACATAAAGTTTTGATTGCTTCCGGCCCGTTGAATTTTCAAGCTGGTTTTTTTGTAGGTATAACTGACGAGTCTAGGTGTAGACGGGCCGAGGTACTGCAAACGGTCACGATTATTTGCAAAGATCGAGGCAGTTTGGCAACAAAAAAAAAGTTGCAAACAGTACGAGATTTATAAGAAAGTTCGTGCATAGCAGAAACAACTTGTACTAGTACGCAGTTACGTAACATATAACACATGATAAAAGGTATATAGAGGCTGCCACATGAACACGTAGTTTTAGTCCTATAAGTATTTCGCAAAAAATATGATTAAATAAACCAAACACGTTTAAACGTGTTTGTCTGTATGGCCATGCATTTTGTTTTCCGAACGTGTTATTCGTATTTTAGCAATATTATTTTTTTTGTTGTAGTTTAAAACGGTTACTACAACGATTTTCGTATTTCTCTTATTTTTTTTGCCAGCTAAACAAGAATTTTAATTCTTTATGTTACGAAAAAATTTGATATTTATTATATAATACTGCAAATCATACATTCAGTTAAAGTAATTTATAAATAAAACAAAATTTAATCATGAAATAATAACGTTGTAAATTCTTGCTTGTAAAAGATGCTTTTGCTTGTAAATGTGCGATGTAGGTATCATTGTTGTTATCCATATTTATAATAAGTAAGCAAACATTTTCTTATTAATATGATTCCTCTATGACTAAACAAAGTAGCGGCGATAAATATTTAAATTAGGAAACAAAAAACGACACATAACTATTTTGTAAAACTAGTACAATTCATTATAGTCTTACACCAAAGACAGCTTTGTAATAATCGTATATAATATTTGCCTGTTTTCCTGTTAGTTTGTTTTCAAATAGTCGAAACTACATGATTTCATGCATGTTATTACATACAATAATGTTGTGAATCTAAGTATTTTTTTAAATTATTACATATAAATACGCACAAAAAAATAGTTTTTATTTTTTTTTTGTTTAAAACAGTTAAATTCAACACAATTTTACTAGAGATATACTTTTTTCAACAACAGGCCAGTCGTGGTTTAAGTTATTTCCAAAGTTTCTAAACTTAAGAAAATATTAAAAAAATGGCAAAAACACATTGAAATTCAGATTTACGGGTTTTCTAGGCAAAGAACACACAAACCTTTATACTATATCTATAATAACAATTAAACTTCACGCAAAAAAAGGCTTTATAAAAAATAAATGCTGTTTTGTATGTTTGTCTACGCAAAATGGTTTTTTGCAAATAGTTTTATTATAAAATGCTACAAATGCCAACCTATTATACGCACAATATGTAATATTTTTACGGATCAAATGTACGATGTCTGCCTTATACCTGGTTCGTCTTTCGACATGAACATATCCTAAAGGCTTTTACGACATTCTGTTCTTCTAAAGTATCGCATGCAATTATGTTGCGTACACAAAAAATATTTACCAGTAAATATAATAAAATAATTGCGTACATTGAAAAAGAAACTGTTTGTACTAAAAAGGCTAAAGAAAACTCTTTTTCGTGTATTGAGTATCGAAAAAACTTAATGATAGAATAAACTGTTTTTTATTTAACTTTTCTGTTTTTGTATAAAAAATATTCTATGCTTAAAAATGGATGTATTTGTTAATACTAAATAATAATGCGGGTGTACAGCAAGACGACCAAATACATAAATAGCGTTTTATATTTTTTTATGCAATCTGAACAAGTTAAAAAAAGTCTCTCTTACATAAATACGAACTTTAAAATTTACATATGTACAAAAAAAAAGCAATAACAAAATTGTTACATGTGCCAAAAATATCTTTGAAGTGTAAAAACAAGAACCTATAAATACAAAATAATCAAAAAAATCACATAAATATACTTTTTTGTTATAAACAAATTTTACAAAAAAAACAGGCAAAAAATAGATTGTTAGATTTATAACTTGACTTAATATTTAACCAAATCCTCTCCCAAATTTAAGTTAGCGCTACTAACTTGAACCAAAAAAAATAAATATATTTTTGACTGACGTAAATTATCGTCATGATGTCTTGTAAAGTGCAAAACTACTTTTATGTACAGGTATCGACTCCTAAATCTTTATTTACACGAAATTGAAAACATGGATATTGCTTTTTTATGCATCTTCCATATCTTAACAGACCTTTTTGTAATGAAACTGCATCTAATGCTGCAAAAATACGTTGAAATCGAACGCAACAAGCTTTTATACTTTAGCTGTATTAGATATATATCTTTAAGCGCAAGTATTTTATTACAGAAAAACTTTGTCTAATTTGCACAAAAAAAATGCGTTATGAAACAGTAGAAATATAGTGGCTCTCGCGTCAAGCTCACACCAAATATGTCGCGCTTATAGAATTTATATAAAATACTCGTCAATGTGCTTCAAATCGTTTTTTTTTGACTGACGCAGCTGTGCTAATTTTTATTCTTTGCTTGCGACGTTAGTTTTGGAAAACGATCTACAGTGTACAAAAACATACAACACAGATTTTTGCGAAAAAGTCAGCAGCTTTATGGTTGGTTGTTTGAAAAAAAATACCAGCATTTTATATTCGTCTTGTGCAGAATTATTGCAAATAGACATATTACGACGCCTAGCAAGCTGAAGGTGGTAAATTGCGCAATATATTAAAACCGTTTCTTATGTACAAACTTGTAATTTAAGTACTCATTTATCAGGTATTATACCTTGGAAAACAAAGATATAAATATTTTTGGTTTTTTTTTTTAGAAATTACAGACAGTTTTTTATCGATAACCCTGTATATGTTTACGCAACGGGTAAAATAGACCGGTACTAAAAAGATTTTGCTCAATATATGTTAAGCCTGAAAAAATTTTTTTCTGTAACTTATTGTTTTAAAAACCCGTAAAAAGCACAATTTTTAGTTCATTTGTTTTTAATACGACAACTTGTTATAGCATACGCATTTCTGAAGCAGCAAAGTGGTTTCTAAGGTGCTCGTTTGTTTTTTTTTTGCACATTTACTACCTTATACTGACCTTATCTAGCTGACTTAACTATAAAAAAAAGAGTGTTCATTAAAAATTGGTTTTCCTAAAATCACTTTTTTAATAATTGATAAAACTAACGCAACTTTAAATTAGCTTTAAGTGCAGTAAAAATCAAATTTTTGATATAATCTCTGTCAAAATGACAAAAATACTTGTAATCATATTGGCGTTTTCTAAAATATGCATTTTAAGGTCGAGTTTGCCTTTTATGCCAGCGGTTCTCAAACTCTGGTACGCGTTTCCCTACGAGGTACGCGCGAAAACATTGAGTGTACGCGAGAAACAATTCGAGAAAAGCAAAAAAAAACTTAGACCCCAATTACAAATAAAATATATAGCATATAACGATAACTATATTTTACGGCATGAAAGTAGTTCATTTAAGTTTCAAAACTACCATAGATATTATTGAAAAGTCAAATTACTCAAGTTGTGCCTTTTTGCCCTACCTTTACACTTTTTGGTATACATATGTAAGTGAATTTTGTAAAAAATATGTAAAAACGGTATCTGGTTTGCTTTTTAGCAAAATTTTTAAGTACGTTGTAATCTTGTAATATTTTTAAATCAATAGTCATCCATGACTTAAAGTAATAATTGTGCGCTGATAAATTTTCCTATACTGTATTGCAGCTTATTTTTTTTTCAATGTATGCAAATAAAAATTAATGGAGAATTTTCTACCGGCAACATCATACACAAAGAATTACAAAAAAAAGCGTAAAATTATCATATAACGTTTAAAAAGTGTATAAAAAGCAAAAAGCGTAAGTTTTAAAATGTTATTCTACAAGCTAAATTGCATTTTACGTTTTTATACATATATTAGTTGTTATAGTAAAAATAAAGCTTTTTTAAAATTGTCATTTTTTATGTAAAAAAATTAATCATTGCATGTGAACAAATTTGATAGTATCGATGTAGTTTACGTGTATATAAATTGCATGAATTGGACTGATTCGGTAGCTTAAATCATTTTAATTATACTTGAGTATTAAAATCAGCACAATATATTGCAAAAAAAAAGTAAACAAAAAAACGAGTATAAAATGCTTTTTGCTTGTATTAATACTCTTACTACAGCATGTTCAGTCACAACTACATTTTTTCGTATATAGTATCTAACATTTCCTCAATATACTTTCTTATAAACTTTTTTATGAAACAAAAAGTACTACATGTTGTAACACAACACGTAAACTTTACATACAATTGAGTTTGTTTTGATTACACAGCTAACACGCTATTTGTTATTCAAACACATAAATTTATTTTTGACGGAGTTTTTATTGCAAAATCATGCGTTTTTGTGTTCGCATTTTCTGCATATGTTGCAGCTACACAAAAATGTATTAATTGTTCGTGCAGGATGTTTTTTTGTTAAGTTCCACATTGTTCATAACCAAAAACGCATTAGCAAGACATTAAACTATTGCCATATTTGCGACGAAAGTTTTATTTGACCGCAGCTGGCTGCGGTATTACTGCATTCATATGCATTAAAATATTTTTATTCTAAATTTGCATTTATATATGTAAAAACTTAAAGTATTTAATATCATTTATAATCTTTTGTATAAGAATTTGCATGAATAACTGAAAATTTATCTTTGTTATCAAGTCTTATACACCTAAATGTACAAACTTTTTTGTACGTCTTTTTGATCTGCTTTTTGCAATTTTTTTCCTGGTCATAATGTAAAACACAAACTTAAACTAAATTCGTTTTAAAAGTCTTTCCTTTTTGCGAAATATTGCATTACTATTTATTTTAGTCTGCTTTTTACGTGCGCTTAGATGTATATTTATAATTGTATAGCGCAAGTCTTTTATTTTAATTCAATGCATAAGTTCAGTATGCGTGTACTGTAATTTCAAATTTTTCTATACGTTCAAGCAAGTTTTTATGCTTACTAGTAACTTTCGTGTTGAAATTAACCTTGTTGCAGTATATTGTTTTTGCAACTGCATATTTTTACATATACAACTTTTACTTGCAATAAAAAATATATCCTGATTGCCGGTATACTGCTAATCTACATTAAAAAAAGATAATTTCAAATGAAGAAAATTTGATGAGTTATATTTTCGTAACTCTTTTGTTTTTTTGTTAAAAAAAACACTGCAATAAAACGATCCTATGGTATGTTTTTGCTTAACTGCGTTATATTAGAATGTTGTTATTTAGTTACTAGTAACTGTGTTGTTGTAAATACGTACAGAAACCAATTTAACTTTGGTTTTTCTAGTTTTTTACTCCATAATTTTTTTTTCTTTTTTTATTTGGGTAAAAATGCAAAATCACATATAAAAAAAAATAAAATATACTATGACTTTGTTTATGTGACCTATAGCTAAAAAACGAGTTATCCTACTTTTAAACTCGCTTTAATAAGTTTTCTGTCAGCCAACAATATGCAATGGTTCAAATTTAAAAACAATCAATAAAAGAGTTTCATCTCTTTCTATTGTAAAAAAAAGCAAAGTGGCAACCAACTGCATGCAAAGGCATATGTACAGTAGTATGCAACCGCTGCATGCTTTTTTTTTACATATGCTACAGCAATGTCCATGTATATTATGCATTTATAAAAAAAATTCAAAACAAAAACAAAACAAAACGATACGAAACGAAATAATCGACTCTAACTGAGCATACCCATATTATCGGTCTATTTAATTTTGCTTGTGCAAAAAACGGATGTGTTCTTCATATCTATTTATAGCGTAAGTTAGTTAAAAGTTAACATTATACGATTTATTCCACAAAAAACACTTTTGTATTGTTTTTTTATATAATAGCATTTCCTAAGCAGTATTATTGGTTATTTGCAACCGTTAAGCATTTTTTTTAGGTTTATTTTTTATGCAAATTTACCGCTTCCTGGAAAAATAGAAATATACTAAAAGCAGTTTAAAACAACATTTTGCTGCCTCTTTTAGCGTTTTTGTAAAATTCTGATATTATCGTATAATTTTTCATTAAGGCTTTTTTAAGCCTATTAAAAAAACTTTATACAATGTTAAGATGACTTCGACATAATTCTGGTAACATAAAAAAATTTTTAATTTAGGAGTAGTACTAAAAAAAGGCAAATTTAATTAATGTAAACTGTAAACCGAATCGTAATATTACTTACCTACTTACACTATATAATATCTTTCCTGTGTGGGTAAAGTTTATTTGACAATTCTATGATAACTTGTGTTTTTTTAACCTTTATAAACTAACAAAAGTTTTCGATAATTTATTTTATATGCAGGGGATACACAATGGTTTATAAAAAAAATTAAGGGTACGCGTACCAAATAATTTGAGAACCCTGTTTATGGCATAAAAACGAGACGATTAAATCGCTTACGTATAAAATCTCTCTATATATAAAGTTTTTGTAAAAATATTTAAGTCCATATTTACTTTGTATTAAAAATATGTAAAGCGGTTTGTAAAGAATAAATGAAAAACCGGAGACCTTTAAAAACTTCGTGCGTTTTGCAATGTTTTTGTTATTGTTTATGATTTTTTATTTGAGAGTGCATGCTTATTCGCGTTAATACGAAAAACACAAAACAGGATATTATTTCAATAGATTTATAAAAAAATGTTGTAATTTTTGGTTGTTTCTGTCCACAATAAAAAAACCCAACTGTTAGTGTATTCATCTATACCGGTGATAAGTCGCCTTTCATCAATGTTGAGCAAGCAAGATAGTTCAATTGTCTCATGCAATTTTAACACCGCAGATAATTGTGTCTTGGTCCGCAAAATAATTTACACCCAGAGCAAAAGTTTTACAGAGTTAAACTGCGATTGTTGTGTGATACCTAACAGTAACAGTGTAATGTATAAAAAACATGTTTATGGCTCTCAACAGCCCTATTGATACTATTTTCTCACGATACCCTTAGGAATTTTGAACTGCCCATATAAGAAATATTTTAATAAACCAAGTGAAAAGCGGGAAAAAAATATCGAAACAAATGCAAAAACAAATACTAATACCAATGAACGAGATGGACTCCTATTATCACAAGATGCACGATAAAAGAGAAAATGGTTTTCTTTCTTGCTTTTTTTTTCAAAACAAACAGTATTATATTATGTGTATATCAAGCCATAGTGTGCGCTTATGTTATGCTAGACTTGTATCATAGTAGCTTACATGCCTTTTTCTCGCATTTGACACGCTGCTTAGGTGATCTGTGCCTGGCAAAAAAGTCCATTTGGTTTTCAGTGTCAGTATAATATCCACGCCCCTTCATGTTTCTTTATAATAGACCAAATATAAGAACAAAGCAATAGTGTACAGATTCCTTTCGTATTTATCCATTTATTCCAAATTGATGCAATCCCGTATTTTTTATATCTATTTTTCGCTATGATTCTAAAACCTTGACACTCTAAAGACAAGTGTACAATATTCCTGTTTATTGTTGCTTTTTTTATTTGCTTTGGGTGTCGAATAAATTACCTAGACAAAATCTTTAACTGGGCCGGTTTTTGACTTCCTCGGAATTTGAGGTCATGCGGTTAACTCTATTTTTAACACAAAGTTAACGACGCTATTCTAAATACGCTGTCAATACATTTCTAAGACAGCCAATACGCAAAAACTATTAGTAGATTGTTTTTTCGTGTGTCATATTAATGGTCGCGTGTTAAACGCGCGAGTGCAACCAGAGCGTAGAACCAGGGGCTACTAAGTATTTTTTGTTCCTAAAGTTGTACTCCAAGAAGAAAGACGAAATATTATTAAAAAGCATGAAATTGTAAAAAGCATGAAATACATAATCTTTTTATTTGTTATATATTATATTTTCATTTTTACTTCATGAAAATAAAAATAAGATGTAAGTCACACAATAAAAAAAATAAAATATTAAATAAAATATATCATCTTTGAGTTTTATTTTTATATTATTGCATTTTAGATATCAATTTAACTTATTACTTTTGCGATTCTGGCATGGTATCTCTGAGTGCGCGCGCCATTTTGCATTTTTTATTGCTCAATGTACAAAAAAAAAAAGTAAAACTTATATTAGCAAATCCTAAGACTGTAAATATGTGAACTGTTGTGTATAAAACAAAACGTAACAAAATACATCTTGCTTATGTATATGTGCATCTTACATGCTTAGAATTTGTTGTTTTTCTCGTTTTGTATAAAATTTTCTTTTTTTTGCAAGATAACAATTGCTACAAATTGCAGTATGTCATTTCGGTTTGCTTTAAATATTTTGACATACTGACGCAATATTCACTTCATGTTACAGATTACGCAAAATTGAATTTTGAGAGTAAATGCTGTTACATTAAAACTAGTCTATTTGCTTTGTTTTGGATCGGACTGCAATTTATTTTGACTGGCCCTAAAAAGGGCATACCGGCATGCAGCATTATACCCGAGTAATTTTTTTAACACAATATGAATAAAAATATTACTCTTTTCGGTAAACATGGCAGCTGTATGGATCTTTCTGTACAAATGGGATGTTTCTTTACCGGTTTTCATGGTTTTAACGTTTACAAAGTAAACAAATACATATATGCACATAATATATTTGTGTGATATCATTTACCAGTGTATATAAAGCTTTTCCTAGAGTGCTATACAGCTATAAAAATATTTTTTTTTTTTTACTACCTAAAAATGTGTACTCAAATTTCTAGTAAAAAAATTCCGTTTAAAAATGTTTTAGTTCACGGAAACTCGCTCTATTTTGGCACAAATTTTTCTTACAAAGTGCGTAGTTTTTTTGTATGAAAGCCGTTTTTTAACTGTAACAAGTTACACGTCTTATGGCTAGAATTAAAGCAATAAGTTATTACCGGAAAGGTATATGTATTTTGCAGCGTAAGTCATCAATAAAAGTTTATTGGTCTTATTACCACAATGTTACCGGAAGAGCAATCTTCTTATTTTTTAAGTGGATCTTGTTTTTAACTGGATTTTTTATCAAATAAATAAACCTTTTGGTAAGGGGTTTGTTGTTGTCTAATCTTTTAGTGACAACTGCTATGTACACATGGTGTTTTTTGTATGCCGTTCTTTTTTCATTATCGGCAGATACAATATTTGTCGTGATTTTTGTTAACAAATTAACTGGTCGTTTTTTTCATCTTTCAAAATCAATTATTAAATATTACTTGAAACAAAATGGTGACGTTCTATTGCAAGTTCACAGTTCAGTCGTCGATAATTACAGAGTTTGCGTTTTTTACGATTTTCTTCAAACAGCATATTTTTATGTGGGTTGACTATGACAATCCGACAAGTCGTTTTTAATCGAAAGGCTTTATAAAGAGTGATAGTTCTTACCACTTACAATTAATTATAAGCAAAAAATCTGACCACGCAAAACAGCGTAGTTGTATACGTATGCTCTTTTTCAAATTAAAGTTAAGTAAAGGGGGATATTTTTTGTTTATGGGTTGTTTAATTTTTCGTTTTTTATAGGACGTAAGGTTTTGTGGCCACTATCGTGTGTTACACAATGACTGTTCTATAATATATTAGATGACGGAATGCATGAATAGAGGTGACTACGTTTTTAAGTTGTAATTTCGGCTTTTCATTTTTTCTAGCAGTTTTCCTATGTTCTGGTTTTTGACAAAATGGCAATTCGAAATGTGTTTTTGTGTGTTTTTATTCTATACAGAAAAAGGCAAACCACGTTTAATTTTTGTTTATATATTATGCAAAAAAATCAAATCGACAAGAAGTCTGTAGTACATAATTTTTGCATATCCTGCGTGTTTGTAAATTATGCATCATGTAAAGTAACAGCATGTTTGTTAGGTCGGAAAGTACACTGTTGAATTATATTGTTATAAAAATTTATTTCTCGGAATTGTCAAAAGCAACAGCATCAATAAAATTGATTCGTCTGCGCTAAAAAACTTTAAGTTTTTAGTTTTATGCTGTAGCCAATTAAAAACTACTTTTACATGACGTAATTTAATAATGATTGCAATCCGTTAATCTTTAGCAAAAAGTTTTTGGTTGTTTATTTTACCAGGACAGTATACAAAATGTTTTGGCTACGCTCATAAGCAGAAAAGGAACATATTATTGCTTATAAAAAATTTGAGGTATAAATATTACACAATTTTTTATCCCAATTAGTATGCTTGTGTCTTTTCCAATATATTTTTTAGATAAGATCAATTAGTATAAATTCCGTTTACGACAAAAAGTCTACAGTCTTCCTTAGGTTAATATATTCGGAACTATATTTTGTCTGATTAAACATTCAGTACAGTATATTTTTTAAAATTATCAATATTACGCGACAATATTCTCAAAACTGGCAGTATTTACTGAGGTTTGCGCAAGGATATATTAAAGAATGCAGTGTAATGTTTTATATATTTTATTTAGTTACATTAAATATATATTCTAGCCCTTTTTTTGTAAGCATGTTGTCAGAATGTAAACCCAAGGTGTAAAAAAAACAGTTTTCTATTTTTTTTTTTCGGATAGAGCACTTTATAAAAACCAAGAGCAAGTTAAAAGTGCAAAAAATGCATCTTTGTATTTCCTTTGGTTTTTTACACAGTTTTGCAGCATATATAAAATCAGAACTATAACCAACTAATAAAAGAAATGTATATACTCACATGCAGATTTTTGGCATTTTTATTAATGAAATAGATTTAATATCGTCTTAAATATGCTATGATAGAGTTCTTTAGGCTTAGTCTGTCGATAATTTTGTACTTTACCGCTTTTAAATTGTTAGTAGATTTTACTCAATACATTTTTTCTACAATACTATAGCGAAATAAGACACTGTTGTAATTATGGTTAGAGCGCAGTTAGCAACGTTTTTTCTAGTTTTTTGATATGTATCTCTATTTATGCAAAATGTGCACGTTTATCTAACTATTGGCAAAAAAAAGTATAAAGAGACTAGTAACATACCTTTTTGTATTTGTATGCATTAGGTGTATGCAAAAAAAATTTTCAATGCGTTGGATTTTTGCAAAACTTGTGCAGAGTTTTAAATATTACCATATTTCTTCTTTTTGATATAAATCTTCTCGCATCTCAAAAGTGAAAAAACCAGAAAAATGCTTGTTTGATACAATCAATCGCAAGTCCATACATTATGTCTGACAAAAATGATGTGAAAAAACCCCTTTTTTGCTATGAACGCAAAATGTAGCTGATGATGTAATCATCTAATTGCTTGAGACCTGTAAACATGCTTTGGACATCTCATCGCGAAAAACACAAAATATACGCGGAAATGGAGAAAAATTTTTGCAAACACGCTGAGAAACGGACATACATACAACTTTCTAAAAACAATGTACTTAAATTTTTAATTAATGTTTTTTTAATTTTAGTATCATTTTTCCAGTACTTTCTAGCAACATCTTTAGAAAAGTTACATAGTAAAAAAGATGTCTTACCAGCTAAAAAATGACGAAAAAAAACAAGAAAACATTTTGTAAGGTTTTAGTTTTTTTTATACTTTTAAAATCCTTGTAATTGAAGAATACTAGCATAAAAATATTTTCAATTTTTAAGTTTTTTTCTTTGATCTGCAAAAATTTGATTGTAGAGGCTGAAGCTTCTTTCTACTTCGCATAAAGTCATTGGGATGTTTGTAATCCATCCATTTGTTTCCTAATACCATTTATCATAATTTGGCATATAGTCCCAAAATCGAATTCTTAAACAAAGAATTACAATATTTATAGTAAAAAGGAGTATTTTTTAATTTACTTGTCATAATTTCCATTAAATCAATTTGATCCTTAGTTGACAAATTATCATTGCAATTTTAGTATTTATTAGGGCTACAAATAAATATTGTTCTACTTGCTTGATCTGAGAAAGAAAATCTCACATTTACTTTTAATCTTTAATCTTTTTATTTTTTGCATTTAAAATCTCTCTGAATATCTCTATTTTACCCCAGTTATTATAGATAAATTCACAACAATCTAACTACGAACACCACCATATAAGAATTGATTTTTTTGCCAATATTGCGTCGTTCTTCTATATAAATTGGTATTTCTCGTGTTTTTTGTATAGCATTTTTTTAGTTCAGGAAGTAATTCATTTACTTATATAAAATTTATTACACACTCTACAGAAACTAAATGAAAAGCATGTGCACAACAAGATATATAGTAGCATGATACAAATTCCTGTTTAGTCAGTTATCCCGCGTAAATGTAAGAAGTTGCCTGAACATAAATCATTATCTAAATATATATATCTTTGATACATCTTGGCAAAAACAATTTTCTGCACATTTAATTTTGTTGAACAGGATCTTTCCCGTGCAAGCTTCTATTTCAATAGTTCTAAAAACATTGTTTTTTATCTTTTATCGTTTTTACATACGCCTTAAGAACATTCGACACTTTTCTCTAACAAGTGTCTAAGTTTTGTAAAAATAATTTAAAAATCGTTATGATAAAAATAATTCGCTATTTAATCAAGTGGGGATTCAAGCAAGGATTGTAATACAGAATATCTGTATTTGATTAACATGCGATTTCGTTTCCCGCGTACTTTCTTAAGAATTTTTTTAATTGTGGTTAGTCACATGCATTATAGGGTATATTAAATGCTGTCATCATTGTTATAAGATCGTTTAAAAATCATCATTTTCCATCCGTTTTAAATATTTCCAGTTCGGGTTTTAAGGCTTTTAGAATTACATAATGCATTTTTATGTGATAAATACTCATTGTGTACCACAATTGACTGTACACTTGTCTTTTTACTCACCTTACAAAAATGATTACAGGGTATACATGTATCACTTTTTTTATTTATGCTGAAATGTTTGAAACTTGTAATGTATGTATACAAATTATTTGACTTATGTTCATTCATTGCTTTTTTTCTTATCATTTTCTAGTACCACTTCTATTTCTCGGGGTATGCTGTAAATAAGAAATCCGAAAAAAAGGGTTTGTTAAATGTTCGAAATACAAACAGCACTAATAATACGAATACAAAAATACATACGCTTTAATATTCTTCAACACGCATTGTGTTACGCTTTTTGATTTCTCATTTTAAAGACATTTTTTTACTTTGCCTATATTTTGAGGTCCCTTCTCATCGCCATTGATGTCAGTAAAACTGGACGTTTTTGTCTGCGACCACCGTACTGTTTTTTTACAAAAGAGTCAAAAACAGGCAGTGCTAGTTTTTAACTGAAACTTTTTTGTGTGGCTGCATTTTTTTCTATGGCGTAACAAATTATAATCAAGTATATTTTGCTTAAATATCATTTTATTACCCTCGGGAATAAAAAAGGTTACATGCGGAACACTTATATTTGATATCTTAATTTGCCATATTATTTGTTTTTTGCTTTTTTTTGTAGCGGTGCGATTTTTCGCGATTTTTAGCGACAGATAATCCGACTGACTTTTTAATTTGTTAATTAGAATTTTATGACAGGGGTGTTTTGAATAGAAATTAAATACCTTTTATTTACGGGAAGGCGTGAATTTTATAATTTTGACAAAAATTGCATCAATTGTTAAATAAAGTTGTAATTTGTATAAAAGCTTCCATTTTATAAAGTATTTTTTAACAGCAATCTTTATTCAAAATATGAATCCATGCAAATTATTACAATTTTACAGTAGAATTACTTGCAATTGATATACGATCTATAAAAACAAAACAATAAAAATTATTACTATTGTGTAATATTACAAACAGCGTATTATTTTGAATTTAAGTTATTTTTTTGTATGATCTCTCTGTCCAAGAAGCATCGTCTGGGTTATAACATTTTTTTTCGCAGAATAAGTGTATGATTTCTACAATGCAGCATAATCGTCAAAGCTAAAAACATCACGGTGCAAAAAGACCAGTAAAGCTGTAAAACTCATTTTGATTGCTTTCGTCATTATAATTTCGTTTTAATTTAACATGACAAAGTAGCAGAGAATGACATGACACAAGCATTTAAAGAAAAGTAAAAGACGACCGGTAAGGTTAACCTCTCGATAGATATTATTAAAAAATAATATGTACTTGAATTTTTCGAGTTTTTATATTTTAATTGAACGGTTCTCTAAATGCGAAATTTAGGATAACTTAATGTTTACAAATAAAAAAACAGACTGCTGCTACTTTATACATAAATTTATATCTTTTTTATAATTACAAATATTTTAGATCTTTATTTACAAAATTTCCGATAAAAGATCATTTTAAATTTGAATAAATTCGAATTAAAGAAGATTTCTGTATAGTAAAGTTCCGAAAATTAAATCACAATTTGTAAGAATATCTTTTTTTACTTGAAATTAGAAAGTATATTTAAATATAAGCTAAAAAGCACACAAGTTTTTTTTAAATCACTTTTATTTAATAATCATATCACTTAGACGGTTTATGCAATCAGGGTTTATATCCACCTAAATACAATCTTCTGCTCAATGTAAATAAATATCTGATTTCTCACATGAGTTCCTAATGCAGGCTCTTTTTTGCTTCATATTTAATTAAAATTTGCTTACACATATGACTTCATGGTTAACAATACAACCTTTCCTGCTTTAAATTTATCTTTTTAAAACAATTTTGTAAATTAAGATCTTATATAGGTTTTTAATAGTTTGATGACACCAACATCACAAGGTTGACAAATATCAGTTCGATTCTAACAGTATGGACTACAATATATCCTTTATTATGCAATATTTCTAGAATTTTCGGCTTTTTATGCACTAAAAAATTATCCATATAAAAACCTTTTACCATCGTATTCAAGCAAATCCTTTACGCACGTCAATATGATGTGAGTGCTCATACAAGTCTTCTCTTTTTAAAAAATATCCATTTTGCCTTTATATGCTATAAGTATCTTTGAAATTCTATTGCCTTTAAGTATACATGTTAGTTTTAGCAAAGTTCCAGTTCCACAAAATGCAACACACATGTAAATATATTTTTGGGTCATATTTGCACAAAGCTTACTCGTTTTTAAAATACAAAAAAAACTGTTTTATCCGCAGACATGTCAAAAAATATAGAGGTCATGTATATGTAATGTTTTCTGTGGTGGTAAAGCATATTTAATAATAACTAAAATACTTCAAATTGAAAATCAATTATGTTTTCTCACCTGTGTCATTTTCTTACCTACTGCTACAAGACTTATGCAATACTAAGTTTTTTCTATAAAGGGATTACAAAAAAAAAAAATGCGATTTATATACTCACTTCCTGCTTCATCACTTGTAAAATGCCACTTAAAAGGGATTACAAATCCAGTGATTTGTAAAGCAAGGGATTGTTGTGTAAGTCATGTGCAGGTAGTTTTTCGAAACCACTTTTAGCCTCCGCACTGAGCCAATCATACGATACTATCCGCCATCACTATGTGCAAATAAAAAAACTCGTATATAAATATTCGTCAACGTCTTCATAAAAAAATGTTTAACATCTATCACTAAGTATTGCGCTTTCTGCTTGAAATTTCATGGCTTCTGTTTTTATAATCCTTCGAGTACAATGATCAAGCCGAACACACTCTTTAAAAAAATTCTCGTATTGTTTTTTTGAACTTAGAAAATACTCTACAACCTAAGCTTTGTTGACTTCTTATATTGATGGCAGTATTCTTACTTTTTAATTAATTATGGGGGACACTTTTTCGATAATTAAAACAATTTTTTTAGACCTTGTCTTTATGGTCGGAACTTTTTGGTAATTTCATTTATGCCAAAATGAAACATTTTCTTGTAAAAAAGTAGGTTTTTTGTATAAAAGACACTTAAAATCATAAAAATTAGGATATTTATGGCAGAAATGTGCGATTTTCTGTTTTTCACAGAAAAATCAAAACTATTTTCCTGATCATTCAAAAGTATAAAACATACTACTTTATTATATATGCAGCTCTAATTTTAAAAATCTTACATAACTTGAAAATTAAAAGTAAAGATTATTGTTGTGAACGTAGTCTTTAAAGCAGTTTACAAGCAAATCATAATAGACAGAATGAACATCAACGTTCTGCTATTCTAAACTATTTCAGACTATATGAAAATAATATGCATTATATGCTTGGCTGCACTATTTTCGGTTACATCTTTTACTTGTACTAATTACGTTATTTTGGTATACTTTAGAAATAAAATCACGCAATATGTATTATAAAAAGGTGGTAGAATTAGACTTCCTCAATTAAAAAAAAATTTCATTTGACAAGTTTTTAATAACAAAAACAAAAAATAAAGTACAAAGAAAATAAGCGTTATTCTTAAAATCTACAAATTTGTCATATTTAAGCAGGACCAGTGCATGAATATTATGCCCTTTACCTGTCCCCAAAATACCCAAATCAAAAACTCTGAAAATAGTTTTTGCCTCAAGTTAAAAGGAATTGGGATTTTTCTAGCAAACCCCCATTTTGTAGAGGCCTGACTATGGGAAAAGAAACAAACATGTTTTTTTAGTATTCTGATCAAATACTAATCAAATTAGCTTTTCGTTTTATATTAACGGATGACGCATTTAATATCTTGATGTTTTTAAATAGTTTTTTTTAGTTTTGGGATAAAGGTTGTCTGTTAGGGACTTTTTATTTGCAAAAAATTGCAAATTCAAAGTATTTTTTTTGCATAAATCTCTAATATGAAAAAGTCTACATCATACATAATGTAATATTAGATACTACTTGGATGCAGTTATTCTTGGATAAAGTAAAACCTGATACAATTGAACAAATACAAGACGCGACCCGTAAATGGTAGACGGTTCTTTTGATACTATGCGCCCGTCAATAATAAAAAAAAAGCTGTCTCTTATTTTTCGGGTGTATACATAAAACCCTATTTTATGGTTTACCGTGCTTAAATGACATTCTTTAATTGGTCTTCACGCAATAAATGTGTTGTCAAAAAAATAACTTATGCAAGGTATCTTTAAAAATAAATAATTACTAAGAACCGAAGCCAAAGCTTAGATTTAATTCATTAAAATATTTTTTTATAAACGTTGTTGAAGTAGAAATAAAACAGCATTTATAATTTTTTTTGCGTTTATTATATTTTAAAATCTAAAACTAAACAAAGTTATAAATATTTTACTATCGCAGCATCGTTGTATGCCCCCAGTAAAAAGTAAAGAGGTCGGACAAACTTTTTTTTTGAACTCGCTTTGGCATGAACAAGTTTTTTGCAAAAGACGAAGGCTAGAGCCTGAAAAAATTTACTGAGCCTAGGGTTTTGAATTCGACTTTTATAATATTCGAATTTTCAAATTATTCGAACTTTTTTAGTTTATTCCATATTCGATTTCTTTTCTCAAATATTCTTAGTGTTTTAAACAGCATTTTGTTTCTATTTTACAGGTAAAAACAAAAAGAAATAGCTCCAAAAGAGTTGTTACTGCCAGATTTTAGTTCATTAACTAATATTAAAGACAAAGATGGTTAAAAAAAGTTACGATACGGCGTGTATCCAAGGAAACAAATTTTGGGGTTCAATGTATCAAAGCCCATCTCAAATTTGTTTTTCTACCTGGATTTATAAGGTATAAATAAAGTTGGCAAATACATTGCAAAAAATTTGCAAAAGTAAAATGGAAACTGCGAGTAAATATTTTCGTAAACTATATTTAGTCGGGTAATTATGTTTGACATCTAAATTCGAGGTCGCGTTTTGCGCCGTTTTAGATCATTCGATTTAGAAGGTTATATTTTTAAAAGGGCGATCTTTGAGCCGGCTCTTGTGGTTACCGGCGAAATCGCTCATTTATGAATTTGAAATTTTATAAACCAAACTTCGAAAAATTTTCAGAATTCAGCACAAAAAAATAACTTTTTTGAAAAGAATTTTTTAAATAAGTATATTATATAAATAAATTCGCCGAAATAAATACTCATTAACAAAATATAACAATCTTTGAATATAAAAAATTTTACTTCTTTACTATATATATCCCCTTCATTTAATCGGCTGCGGTCGAACTCGCCAGCATGCCCTAAAAAGAGGTTATGTCAAACTCGCCAGGATAAATTTTTAGGCTGTTTTTCACAATTTATAACAAAAAAGAGATGATTCATAAATTTTAATTTATATCTATACTTTGATCTATATTATTACCATGGTATTTGTTTTATTTCAAATTTTTATTAATTTTAATTTATTTTGTTTTTTATTCAACCCTAAACCTAAATACTATACTCTCTTTTTTTGCGTTTAATACACATTTTTTTATTACAAACTCTTTTCATAATTTTTAAATCAATTTATGCCGTTTTTATGGCATTTTCGGCAAGTTTGCCAGCATAAAGATATTTTCAGGCCTTGTAACATGTTACCCACAACCCATTTATTTTATCACGATTGTTCACTACACGCAAAATTTTAATAATTATATGTTTTGTTATTTAATACCCAAAAAATATGCCGTATATTACCCAGGGAATAAAATACATCATTTTTTAACAGTGCCCAAATTCGTTTGTCTCTATTAGCGGCATAAGAACGACTCATTGAGTGATATTTAATTAACATAAAATGAGCCGTGTAGGAGCCGGCTTCGTTTTGAGCTTAAATCGATCGACACCTCTAATCTAAATGGGCTGTAATCGCTTTCAAAATATCCAGACTATTGCATTTTTATTAGAGCTTTGCAAAGAGTATACAAAACATATTTTTTGTTGCCTTGCCAGTCTAATACAAAAAGAAACTCCGCTTATACGCAAACAAAACAAAACGAAAAAATAATTTTTTAAAAATATTTATTTTTGAATTTTTTAAAAAAATTACTTGTATTCGAATATATTCGAGCATTCGAATATATTCGAGCATTCGAATATATTCGAGCATTCGAATATATATGAGCATTCAGATCTATTCAAGCATTTGAATATATTCAATCATTCGAATATAATCGATCATTCGAATATATTCGAGCATTCAAATATAATCGATCGATCGAATATATTCGAGCATTCGAATATAAATTATCATTCATATATATTCGAGCATTCGAATATTTTGGGCATTTGAATATATAGACTGATAATTATTCGATTTTCGATTTTTCTTGGAATTCCAAACCCTAGCTGAGCCCCACTAAATTTTAATAAAAAATACTAATTTGTATTTTTTATCGTTTAAAAACTCAATACAATATAATTTTACAATTTTTTATTTTATGTAATAATTCATGCTTTATTGTGGTTGCCGTTGTTCTGTCCACTGTTATAGCACCAATTATATATGAACACTCAAGATTATCAGGGAAAAACATTATCTGTTTTTTAGCCAACTTATATACAGTCTTTATTGTAAAATCCGCTACATATTTGTGTTAATTGTAAAAGATCAGGAGCTTTGATAAGATATAGACAATATAAAAAAAAACTGCATAATGGTCATTATGGAATATTAACCACCTTTTTTAGATGTTTTTTTAATATTTTTTTGTGTTTTCTAGGAGTTTTATTTACTGGACTAATAATGAATAAAAATTTAAAATTTACATAGACATTATAAGATAAAAAGGCTTTTAAGTGCATCACAAACAAAAGTTCACAAAAATTAAGCAAATATCTTTTTACTTTA
Source organism: Agrenia bidenticulata (assembly GCA_034694785.1). Taxonomy (NCBI): domain Eukaryota; kingdom Metazoa; phylum Arthropoda; class Collembola; order Entomobryomorpha; family Isotomidae; genus Agrenia; species Agrenia bidenticulata. The sequence goes on along the minus strand of JAQFYM010002098.1, from coordinate 4,258 downwards.
GTGCGAATATATTTTTTTTACATATAAGGCTGTTTATATTAACATTAAAGAGCAAATAAATTGGTTTTGTTAGATAAAGTAGAATATTGTTGAATATAAAAGTATTTTTTTAAAGGTATAAAATATCAATAATTTTTACCAGGATAATTTCAGTTTCAAAAACATGTTTTCTGTTTTACTTTCGCGCATCGCGTTAACAAATTTTACTATAAGTTTTTAATTTTTTTTTGTGTTTGTACTAAACTCCAATTTTTAATTAATAAAAAAAGGTGGCAATTCGCTGTAATGATGTGGGTATAAATGCATATTATCGTTTTTAAACACACAAAAACGTTTTAATTTATAACAAAGTAAATTATACCTGGAAAACTGAATAAAAGCACATAAAGTATAAAAATTCAAACAAAAAAGGTACAAAAAAGAATCAAATCTTGTAAATAATTTCTTTTGTATACCATAAAATGGGGCCAAAATTTTAAGAGGCTCTTTTCAGCAGATCTCTTGCAAATCACGTCTGCAAAATTCACAATTCTTTGTCGATATGACTTTTTTGCAGTGTAAAATAAATCAAATCATGTGAACTGTAAAAAAAACAGTTTCACTTTTTCCCAATGCAAAAAACTGCTTATCGGTTTTTGAATATTTTGAAATTATTGAAGCTTTTTTTACATATATAAAATATAGAATTACTTTTTAGTTTGCGATACAAAAGGGGTTGGCGTTAAGGATTACGTTACCCCGGGGGCTAATTTTTCCCGTGGAAATTTCATTGTTTAGGAAAAACGGCCGGTCCCCGGGGTTACGCCTGATTTAAGGGGGTCTTACCCCGCCGGGGACAAATTTTCAGAAAAATAGAGAAATTCAAAAATAAAGTACAATGCCATTATTGTAGTAAAAATTGTATAAATTACAGAGTAATAATGATAACAGGTGATTAATAGTTCCAGAGTGTCTTTAAATTTTACTATGTTTGTATTTTCTTTTTTTATATTTTAAAAGATTCCATCATATTAGATTATCGCGTAGTACTATTCGTTATAAGACAATTTAGGTACATACATGTTTAAAACTGATACTTACATTTTATGATCAAATAACATGACATGCATTCTACCTGCGTACCCTCGGGTATGGATTGCTAGATGCCTGATTGGACAACTCCGATATTGTTAAAAAGTAAAGAAACGTTAAAATAAATAAATTAAACCATATATATCGTGTTCTTTATTTTTATTCTAATCGGGTTAGCAAACTTGAGGCATTATACCCAGGCCTCTTTTTTTTGGAAAAATCCCTAAATTCGAAAATTCTTCCAATTTGGGTGAAAATCGGCCCTTTTTCAACAAAAAAATTGGGAGTTTTGGGAGACGTAATAATTTAAAGTATTTTAGGAGACATAAATACGAATACTGTACTGTTAAGAGGTTATTAGATTTTTCAAATCGCTAGATGTCACAATCAGATACAAATATCCTATTTTTATGGGTCAAAAATAAATGTTACAATTAACTGTTTGATGAAAAGGTTTTCGGGGGAGAAGTTTGAATTATACAACTTTTTCTTTTAAAGTTTGCTTTGATTTTGTTTTTAAATTATCTTTAATAATATAGTCTCTTGCAAAAGCACATATAATTTATGAAAACTTATAAGGAAAAAAAAAACGACAAAATTATTTTAATATGTATCATATTGTTTAAAATTAAATACTAAAGCTTACTTTAAGTAGCAAAACAACTAAAACCGATTCTGTTAAAAATTTTTTTTTAGATTGCACATAAAAAAAATACACTTGATAGCATTGATAAATAATATTTGATCTGTATTTATTTCAATGCAGCAGCACGATACAAAGTAAAATATCGGTTACATACATTCATTTGATACATGCATACAAAAATGTAATTAATGTTGCAATGTTTTTTTAGAAAGCTATACTTTTTTTCATTTTTTGCAAGTAAAATCCGTAGACTATTTTGTTATTTATCTATAAATATAAAAGAATACAAATTTGTACGTCAAAGAAAGTCGACAAATCAAACGCGTATTAAACAAGTAAACAAAGCAAAATAATGTCGTAGCTTTGCATAGCATCAATCTTGTAATATTTTACTACGATAGAAAACTATCAAAATATTTTTTTTGTGTAAAATCATAAATTATTATGTATAGTTGCTTGATGCAAAAAAATAAATTAAGTTAAAATTCCTTAATTTAAAACATATTGTACTAAGCCATTTATTCTTACTTCTTGTGTATAATTAATGCTCATTAAGGTTAATAAGGTGTAATTTTTTGCGATATTAACAGTTAAGAAAAAATCAAAAGTTTTATATTCAGATGCAACGTTAACTTTTTATACTTAGACATGTTTTGTAGACTTACAAATGAAAATTGAAGTTAATCACTCAAAACAAAAATGCTTTTTGGTGAATTGGGAGGCATCATCAATTTCTCCCAAAAAAAAGAGACCTGATTATAACTGATTTAAAATTACAAACAAATTATAAAAATAAACAGAAAACTGGTTTTATTCAAAAATGCTTTTTTTCTATTAATTGAACTTATGTAATAAGTATAGCATTTCTATTTGAAAAACTGTTACATATTTCGAATTAGTCTATACATACAAACCATGATTTATTACATAAAAGCACTCTAGAATTACTTCCTTTTTTTAGTTTATGTCCATTTTGGCTTAATTCTTATAATTTGTATTGTTTTAATGTTTAAGCAACATCATTTTTACATTTTAAATTTGTGTTTGCCAGTCTATTATTACACAGGCTTAAAAACTAATAATAAAACTACATTATTTATTATGTTAATAGTTAACAATTAAAAAACAAGGTGAAAGTAATTTTCCTACAATAGCAATGCTATAATGCAGATTTTTTAATGCAGAGAGAGTTTTTTGTAATTGCAGTAGATTTTTAATTTTCGACCCCATGTTAGTACATACCTACCAATTCTGGTATTAGTTTTTGTTTTTTGCTTTGATTAAATGTCTAAATGCTAAGTCAGGAACATGTTAAAAAATGTCGTATAAGCTTTAAAAACGACAATGTACAAAAAAATTACTCATGATTTACTATACATTTATCTTACGTATCGCGCTTTTGAATGTACTATACCGCTATTTAATGAACAAAAACTTGTTGGTTATGTAAAAATCATACAAACACTTTTATTAAATCATCATTTTTTAAAAGTAGTAGAATTTTTATACCCATTTTTTTCTTATTTGAATTTTGTTCGAATACCTAAAAATGCTCTCGGTATTTTAAATGTCGAAAATAATATGAACAGGCCAAAATTTACATAAAAAACCTTACCAAAAACTTGATTTCGGTCTATCATGTATGGGCTTTTAAAAAATTAAATGTTAAATTTAAGAATATTTTAGCACCGGTTTTTAAAAAAAAACAACACCCCGAAAAATTAATACTCCGGAAGTTTGCAAATATTTACCGTGCTTTACATTAAATCTATATAACAACAATAAAAAATCACATAACATAAAGTGAAAAAATTCGAAAGAATTTTTAGCAGTTGTACTTCAGTTATTCTGCCGCATTGTTTGTATTGTAAACAAAAAGCATTTAAAATAAACATTAGGGATTATAATCAATTATTTGTGTATGTCCTATATTAAATTTAAATCAATTAGGCTGTAAATGCAAATTTTGTTTTAAATATGTTCAAATGCGTCGAACAAGCATATTAGTACTATTATATAAAAAAAAACAAAGAGCGGATCAGAATAAGAATAAAACTCGAAATTACAAAAATATATATTTTGTCCACGACTAAGACATTTTTAAGTTTTAAACCTTTCTTATGGATATTTAAATGGAGTACAAATGCATTACGTATGCTTAATACAAATTGTATGATTGTGACTTAAAATAAGTACAGAATTAATTACTTGTTCATTTACATCATGTTATAAAAAACGTGAGCCGATTACACAAATTGTATTAGATAGTTTTTCATTTTGAATAATTCTTCTTTTTTTACATTTAAATTCTTTGGTTTCTTGTTGGCCATTTTTAGTTTCATAATTATTCCCAATATTATATGAGTATGTCTTACACCATATACATAAAACATAGACTGTATTTACTTTTAACCAGGCCTCTTTAAAATAGGATTTTGATGGAAAAAATCCTATTTATCCGATTTTAAAATAGATAAAATTATCAAAAAAGACCGATTTATAAATTATTAAATAATATGCAGACGGGCATTAAAGTATGTA
>JAQFYM010002097.1:0-26116 GCA_034694785.1 Agrenia bidenticulata | reverse complement strand
AGGGGTAAAAACCCCCCCCCCCCCCCCCCTCGGGGGGATTTGACTCTTGATCCCATATATTTCACATAATAAAGCATTAACACGCAAATTTTTAGTGTACTTATATACCGTATGTCGCGATCGCCTTTAATGTTGCATTTTTCTTTTTGGAAAAGTCTTTTGGCAAAATGTTTGACATTCCGAAAATCTCACAGTGGGATTTTCGGACGCTGTGAGATTTTCGGACTCAAAAATAACAAAATACAACATAACAAAATTGGAAAATGCGATTTATACAACATAAAATTATGCATATACTGGTATCTTTTTTTTTGTACGTAACAAATTTTTCATTAATTTTTTCGAAAAATCGTCAATTTATGTCAAAACTTTAATGCCATTATTTTATAATAATTATGTGTTATTATAACGGATATATAGCTATTTAACATTGTTTCGTGTTTTACTGCATTTATATAATACACCCCCTCTATTTAAAAAGAATAAACAGCCCTACTTCATATTAAACGTCATGATCATAGTATATAGCTATTAAATATTGTACTGTATGTAGTTTCCATTTTTAAGTTTTTAATTTTAGTCATTGTTGTGATGTTTCCAAAAATCTCACAGGGGTCCGAAAATGTCACGGGAATGAAAATGTCATGGCACACCGGGATCCCGCATTCTTTACTCAAAAAAATCAGGATCGAATTTACAGTAAAAATAAAATAAAAAATATGAAAAAAAAATAAAAGTATTTAATGTAATTTTTTTACACAAATACACGTTCTTTCTATATCTATTTTTATATAAGTCTGTAGTTTCTTGACCTACTTCTTTTTTATTTATATGCTTTATAGTAAATTACTGTCAATTTGTAAGATTCTTACATGTTTTATCACTTAATTACAAGTTAGTATTGCTTTTTTTCTACTAAGAACATCATTTTTTTTTATATTTGCATTTAGCCACACATAACCTTGCTGTTATCATTGCACACCGAAAATAGGTCAAAAAACCAAAATTGTAAAAGTATAACATACATTCTCTACTTTGGACGTGTTGACACGCTTTACAAAATTATGCTAAAAACATACACGCTATTACGAGAACTTGTTTTTACATGATTTTACACGTTTAAAAGGCTCTCTCCCGGGTAAAGTATTTTCAAAAACACTTTTACACGCATAAGCATCTTTTAACGCATTGACCTTTCCCATGAATTTCCGGGATACGGTATTTTTTATATAATATTTTCCGGGATTTTTCTTTCCCGAAAAACTTAAACCACTAATAGTAAGTTAGAAAGAGTGGATATTTTTTTGGCAATGTATTTCTAATATATTTATAGCATATTTTTTTATTTATTGCTAGCAATAAATTTTTTATTGGTACCAGGATCGTTTCGGATTGCAATCATTGGCGCAAATTAAAGTCGTGGCATTCAGACAATTGTAAATTGTATAAAGGGGCAAATATGAATAGAATTTTAAATTGCAAAAAATGAAAATATATTGTTTTTATTAATTAGTATAATATAAAATATATTGTTTTTCCTTATTTGCGGGCATATAATTTCTCATGGCGACCCAAAATGATCAGCCCCAAAATCAGGGTTGCCAGATTTTTTTAACTTGTCAAAACCAAAACATAAAATAAAATAAACCAAAAAAAAACAGAATTAATAAAAAGGCTGTATAAAATCCAAAACAGCTGGTAATTGTTACACAGAAGGGTTGCGGTTTAAAATCTTAAAAAAATACAATTAATGACCAAAAACACATTAATTTTTATAATTTTATACATTCTATTTATTTTAGGACTAGAATTTTATCTTTTTGATAATTAAACAGACACACGATGCAGCAGCGTAAACAGGGGCAGCAGAGGGGGGGGTGGCAACCCTCCTTTCTTCTAAATTTTTTTGCGCCTGTATTTAAGTCGGGAGGGGGGTCTTTTTGGTGCAGTCATTTTTATAAAAATTAAAAATAAAACGAAAAAATTAAAAACGCAATATTCCTTTAAATACAAAACTAACATATGTATAATTACAAATCTCTTTTTTAAGCGTTTTAAAAAAATACAGACTCGCCCTCTTGCCGAAATTCCAGGCTACGCCACTGACACGATAGGGGTTTGAGCAGGGATGTATGGTTAGGGCAATACGCTATTTTTTTAAAAATCTGAATTTCGTATATTTTTATTCTTGGTATTATAGTTTTTTAGGTTATGTTATTTTTTTATTTTTGCTCAATTTTAACATTTATATTTTTAGAGGGAAAAAATTGGAGTCCCACTTAAAACAATTACAAACTAAATTACAAGAGTTCAAATGAAGTCGCATAGGCCTTTGGTATATAAAGAGTTTATTGAGCACGAACATAAATTAATTTATAATTAAAGCGCTATCAGAAAATTTTGACAAGTAAGTATCAAGGCAAAATGAGAAGTTGAAAAATTCCGAAATAAAATCATGCCAAGTAAATTTTTACTATTTTTGAGATTTTGACATAATTAATTTTTTATTATTGGATATGTTAAATTAAGAAATAATCAAATTGGCAAGTTATTTTTTGGTAAAAAAATAATTTTTGGTAAAACATAAAAAATTTTTGTAAATATATATAACAAGAAGTCTTGACTTTCTAGATACAAAATCTGTGTAAAAAAAATTTTAGTTTAAGTTTAAAATTGCAATAATAATAATAAATATAAAACATAAAAAATAAATGCTCGCATTTAATCCTCACTGCAGGGATTTGTATATATAAAAAGTTTTGTATAAAAAAAAACCAAAAAAATGGACAAAAATCAAAGTTGGTGCATGGTTTTTTTATAGAATTAAAAAAAAAATAGAAAAGCGGAATCTAACTTTAAAAAGCTCAAATTGGCAACGCTGCGCAAAATTCCCAAAATACAATTTGCGAGATAAAAATGACCGCAATACCGAAATTAGGAGATGCTCGATTTTGCAGTCCAACTATGACAAAGGAAAAAAAGTACACTTAACAATAAGAATGCACATATTTTATACATATACTATAAGTTTTTCGATTTAAAAGCTGACTGAAAATTAAAGCGTGTCCCGAAAAATCCACCGGTGGGTTTAGCCCCCTAAATTAGGGCAATAAAAATCACTAGTGATTTTTTTTTGTGTCCCAAATTGACATTTTTACAAAAAATTCTCTAGTTGAATTCTACTAGAGAAACCCCCCTCAAGCCTTGAGGGGTATAAAAAAATACTCTAGAGTATAAAAGTAAAAAAAGGGAAAATTAAAATCAATTTGTGTTATAAAAAAGAATATCACATAAAAACATTTTTTATAAAGATTTTATAAAAAAAAAAAAGTAAAAAGCCGTTTTTTTGTAAATTTTTTCTTTTTATACCCCCAACGTTGTTTTTTTTACTATATTATAATATTACTAGGGGTTGCAAGTACAATAATTTGTTTTTTTTTAAAGCTTTGTATTCGGTCTGTCTTAAAGATATTCGGTATTCGCTTTTTTAGACAAAAAGACTGAAACGAATATTCGTATTGTTTTATATTTTATTATTTTTAAGTTTTAGTCGTGTTAATACAAAAATTATGTTTGTTTATGGAAGTCTAATGCTAAAAATGACAACTTCGGCAAAGAATCATAGTATTTTGATTGTTATATACATTTTAAAAAAAATAAGCGCTACCATTATTATATAACATCAAATTTATCCGCTCATCATAAGAATTTTAAATTTGTAAAAGAATAAATATAAAATATTTATAACATGAAAAGCTCTTTGATCTCTTCTAGCATATAAATCATGCGCAGAAAACTAATCGAAGCATTTTTTTTGCAAAAACAAAAACCTAAACCTTTTTTTTATTTTGAAACATTTTGCTTCTTTATGACAATAAATCTAGCAATCAAGTATTCTATAAAAACAAGTAGACTTACAACAAAAGGTACAGAATTGAAAAAAACTATTGCGTATTTGCTTAATTGTATATTTTTTGCACATTATGTATACCTATTAGGGGTTCGTAATATCTTCAAAGTACGTTTAATATTTACAGTGAGCATATTATTTTTTTATCAAAGCATCAAAGAAGTCTATCGGTACGCCTTTTTAAATTTTGATTGTTTATATTGTTGTTAAGTGTAATGCCTAGATTTTTATTACATGAAAATCTATTGGGCTTTTTTTAAAATTACTTATGAGAACTTTACGTAAAATAAAATAAACATTTTTTAGCATAACGTAAGCAAAAACAAACAAAAACGATATTACGTTCGGTATTCATAATTTTTTTTTAGTTATATTTGTTTTTCGTCTTTTCGTAAAAGTGTAAGTTTCGTATCCAATCAATCATTACGTGCAAAATAATTTTTTCCCCTAGTAAAATGTTTTACCCTAATGAATGTTTTGCCAAACCCGTAAACAAAATATAATTGCATTTGCAAATATTTTTTACATGAATTTTGTATAAAAAGATTAGAGTCCTATTTTTTGCCACTAGTAAAATGTTCTAGAGAACAAAAACACTAGTGTAATTTACTAGTGATTCTTTCGGGACACGCCTTTATTTACTTTTTAAATGGCATTGTATGTTTATAAATAAAGCATATATTGTAAAATAAGAATTATATCATAATTATAATAAAAAAGCGATAGATTTGATATTCTACTAAAAAAAAAATATTCTGTAATTTTCATTGACCATATATGATCGCCTGGTCTAAAACAAGAACACTTTTGATCAATTGTCTACTTCCTTACGCTGTTAAGCATTTTTGTTATAAAATAATTATTTATAGGGTTCGGGTTTATCATTTAAACAGCATTCCCTAATTTTACCAATATAAGTCAAACTAATTACTAGATTTGACAAAAAATTATGCTGTGCTGTATTTATATTATAATCAATATCTAATTTTATCGTGTCTAAAAATCTGTATAGAATTTTTTAAGAAAAAAAATCTTAAAAGCTTAAAAGATTATATAATTATTGTAATTCTCTAAAGAGAAAAATACCGGAACCGTCTTAAGGATCTATTAAAGCATACAAACCATAGCCTCTTCAAAAAAGATATTAATAGATTTAAAACATTGAAAAAAAGGGTTTTTAAGTTTAACTTTTGTAAAAAATACTATAAACCTTCTGTCTCAAATATTCCTGGCTACGCCGTTGTTATATATGGTTAGAACTGTCAATTTCCGGTCTAATCACAACTTTTAATTTTTCTAAAAAATAAATAATTATTAAAGTTTTTTTACGTTTTCTTTAGACTTAAAACACTAAAACCAACACAGAAATTCAGTGTATTATTCTAAGACAAATCATAAAGTTTAAACCAAATGAATAAAAAATTTATGCACGCAAAAAAAAGGCTGTTTTATAGGGTCCCTAAAACCGGTTGACCGGTTATTCAGATATTTGGGTTTTTTTGACTGTTTATGAAATAATAGGCTATCCGGATTATTATGTTGTACTATACAGTTGCAACTTTAAATTTCTTGTCAATGTTGAAATTAGTTTTTATAATCTTAAAAAAAAAATAGAGCAAGAAATTTATAACTAGGGAACCGTAAAAAACATTGGCTTTGATGCGCAGCAAATACGCATAGTCAAATATATATATATCGACATAATCTTAATATGCTCTACAGAATTATATTTTCTTTCCGTTGCCCATACGAATATCAGTGGCGTATCCGGGATTTATTTAAGGGGGAGTTGTCAAAAAATATAACAATTATGTATTCAGATAGTGTTCTTCTTTTTAAATTATTCTTATAATATTTTTTTATTGGCAGAAGCATTTTACGGGGGGGGGGGTTCTAGAGCGAAAAATTTTTCAGAAAATTTTTTTACCCTATATCATGGCAAGCATTATTTTGTTACGTGGAAGGGGTAAAAACCCCCAATCCTCCCTGAGTACGTTCTGACTCTTCTCTTTAAAAATATTTTGTATTTTTTTGTACTAAAAAACCTAAGTGCTGTATACATTTTGAGATATTTTAAATGCTCCAAAGACAAAAGTAGTCGAAAAAGACACAGAACTACGGTAAACGTTGTTAAACACAAAAAACTATGCATGAACGTACACAGCAACAGTCAAGATTTATATTTTGATAGTTTTACGCAGTTCTGGCAGCATTCTGGTTACAGATTGGCAGCTTAACATATTTGTAACACTTTTTATAGCCCTAATTATAAAAATAAAAAGTCATTAAATAAAATTAATACAAAATCCAAGATTAGACCAAAATTTAATGCAGCAAAAATTGTACACAACTATTTTTTAAAAAAACAAAAAGTTTGTTTTATTACCAAAATTTCTTTATAAAGTAAAAATGCATTATATTTAAGTTCTTGAAATGCTTTAATACATGTTAACTAGCTCCAGTTGATCTCAAGACAGACTGAAGCATGTAGTAAATGCTTTTTAAAGATACTATATATTTTGTTTGCGTCATGAGGTTATGAAATTGCCTTCAAAATACAAGTCTTTTTAATTTAACCTTATTATGGTGCAAAAAAAGCAAACTATCAGTATCTCAAAAATGCGATAATTATGTCTTACGTATAAATGCTAAGGATCTGTTTTATCTTGATTGCCCGATAATTATTTAAAAAACTATTTTCAAATTTTCGAATACATAGAAAACACGATTATTTGGGAACTTTACGTTTTTGTCTCCATACCCGGCATCAGAAGTCAAGAGAATGGTATGGTTTTTTTAGAAGGGAGGGGGATTTTTAATTCCGAAAATAAACATAATGGTAAAAATACAAAAAAACAGTATTTTACTTATAGTATAAAGATAATAAATAAATAAAAATACTATTGTTATTTTTTTGAACTGTAAAAGACTGGTTGTAAAAATATGCTGATTTTGTTTACAAATAAACATAATTAACATTAATTATTACATTTTAGCCACTAAAAAAAATATCATGTATTATCCGTAACAAAGACATCTTTTGTATAAGTAATACAATTTGCGTCTTAATAGACAATTTTTTCTGTATTTACAGATCGTATAGTAATATTAACAAACTCGCAACAAAAAAACACAGAAAAAATTCTTTTTTTAGATTAAAAATGGTTTTTAATTGTGATTTTTGTTTAATAATAAGGGATTGAGTTACTTCGGATGCAATGATCACCGAAGGAAATTTTACTAATTTTTTGCTCAACGCGAGCCCCGGGTTTACGCCTAATTAAAAAAGTTTTACCCCGCCAGGGTAGGGGGAATTTTTAAATAAAAAAAAATAATAAAGAGAGATACATATAAATGGAAAAATATTAAATATAAAAGATAAAAAAAGTAAATAAAAAAAACGAAAAATATCAAGTGAGAATCCTAAATTTTTGTTAAAGTTTTTTTATTTTTATTGTATATAGTAAAAAATGCCATCATATTTACAACTACACAGTAAAATTTATTTTGTAAAAACTATTTTTATTAGCATTAAATAATCTACATAATTTGCTGTATACATACCCAAATAAGCCTTACGTTTTCTTGTGTTTTCTTTTTATGGCTTTTTTCATAGCCATGAAAAGTAAACTCAGATATTGCAATCTGTTGCAATACCTATAGTTTAAAGGTTAAAAAATTTGTAGTTTTAACGTAAAAGACTATAGCACGTAGCCAACCGAGTTTTTACCTACAGATGTATAATACTAAACACAAAAAAAGAAAACTAAGACATGGTGCAAACATCTAGAGATAACTATATGACTAGATTACTTTTATTACAGCTTTTAAATAAATCAGCACTACTATTGCACGTGCTTTTACACATATTTGGGCAACACTTTACCGGCCCATAGCTTGACCTAGTAAATATGTGGTATTTTACGTGTTGGCAAAATTAAATTGGTTATGTATTTGCGCTTATTTCAGCACAGTTAAGTATGATTTTCTTGTTCTAGCCAACTCAAATATCAATACTTAATTTTTTCGGTTGCTATAATGTCTAATCCAAAGGCTTAGTAGAAAAACGCAAATACACCAGTTATTTAAGTACTTGCATTTTTATATTATAAACAGGCATATTTCTATATGAGATTTTTTTCCCGAAATCGTGAAAACCCCTAAATTAAAGATTTTTATATTTTAGGGAAACCGAAATAAAAAGGTTTATAATAATTTTCAAATCGCAAACCTGTATCCATTATCCAGTGGCGTAACCACAATTTTTTTAAGTGAGGAGGCCAAAAAAAATTGTTAAAAAGCAAAAAAAAAAAAATTTTGGACTTTTTTTACAAAATTTAAAAATTTTTACAAAAAATTTTTTTGTACGTTTTGACGCCCTAAAAAAGACCCTCCCTTAAATTCAGGCTACAAATTATTTCGACGGGGGGCCTATGACCCCGTGCGCATCCCCCCTGGTTAAGCCACTGCCATTATCATAATGGAATTTTTCGCAAGTTTATATATAACTTAAAATTGAATAAAAACAAATAAATTACATGGAAAAAAAACAGAAGTTAAAAAACTGTTATAAATAATGTCAAAGTAATTTTTGAATACTTACAAAAACATGGCTTAAAGGAATTTTATTTTTGTATTCTAACATTTGTAGCTCATTAGTTGATTTTCTAGCCTTATTTAAGACCGCTTATTTAAAAGTTTCACTAAGACGATTATTGTAGTTCTTTTTTACGATAAATCCTTTGAAAACGTTTCAAATGTTAAAAGAAATTTGAAAAGTTTTCATGTTAAGTAATTATTAAGGTTATTGTAATTGTATTTTTAAACATTGAAAAAATTTAAAAAAATCACATATAAATTCTTTCGCCAATTTCTGAAAATTATGTGCCAGACTATGGTCTAATGATACAAAATTTTTTCTCTGCATTTGATGCAGTTTAAGTACGAGAAGCAATACTTAATGGCATTTTTTTATAGTATATTTTATTTTTATCTATGAAAAAAAACATATTTTAAAAATTAAATTTACTTCTTATCATTTTTTAAGGGAATGAATTTAAAATTAAATTTCGGTTATCCATAATTTTTTCACAAAAAAGGTAACTGTGGGCCATATATATGTAGACATTGCATTTCATTTACTTTAAATAATGTTTAACTACGCTTTAAAGTTGCTTTGCCTTGATTTTATAATTTAAAAGCCAAGCATACACATCTAGTATTATTTTAAACCCGTTTTTACGCACAAACATAATTTGCTAGAAAAATAGAGTTTTGTATGTTTTTTTTTAACCAAAAACTATGGAAAAAAAATATTTTTTGTATAAAAATAATGTTAATTCATAATATTAGCTATATGTATAGAATATAAATGTTTTCATGTATTCTTCCAATTTATCGTCGCTTATTTTGTGTGTATACTAGTCAATCTCTATATAAATGAATAAGCAAACAAATAATGGTTTTAGTATATATAAATTCGGTGCAGTTTTACTTAAATACCAAGATCCGCATGTCATGCTGATTAAACGACGTAAAAATACAATGAAAATACATTATTTGATGATAAGCGAAAAAATCAGCAAAAATGAAAAGATTTGTAAATACTTGTTTTTCTTTAAAATAATTAAAAAAATGGTAAAAGGATGTATTATTTTAGTATCATTTAACATTAGTGTTTTGTTTTTTTCGTAGTGTAATTTTATATTTTTTGGTCTTTTTGGCAACGATTTGCGTATTTATAGACATTATGCGTATCTTAAGACACAAAATTGCACAGCGATATAAATATATTAGCTTACGAAACTTTACTAAAAAATTACAAAAGAAAAAACTACTTTGTCGTGTCTTTTAAGTAAAAAAAGGCAAAAAACCGAAAAATCCCGAAAATCCCGAAAAAAGACATAAAAAAGAGAATTTTAGCTGAATTTAAGCTAAATGCGGGATTTCAAAAAAAAAGGATTAAAGAATGCCTATTTATACACAAACATGATGTTTGTTTAACTGCAAAATCAATGCCATGATAATTTTTTTTAGCAAACAATATTTTTTGCATGGATGTACATTTTTTTTTAGTGGTAGATTGATCATAGAATAAAATCTTCAATAAAATAAAAAGCACACAAGAATATAAATACAATGGTTACAACATGTTTTATGACTTAAAAATAATTGTAACATCGCAATTGATCAAATGATTTTTTGGTTGAGGCCGGGGAATCTATTACTTTTCTACTAAAAACCATTTCGAAACTTTACTTTTTATTTAATACTTGTCTATTTTATAGTTTTACATACATCAAATGTTTGACATGTAACCAATCAACTTTTTATCAATGTTTCAAATCTTCCCCTTTTTTCTCAAATCAATCAAATGTCATTTACTCACATGCCACATATTTCGTTTCTAAGTTCTACCCGCGCATTGTGCATACCACATTGTTATGCTCATTTTACCGTTTCTGGTTTGGTCAGAGAGTAAATGCCATTGAGTTAAACTTGTTTTAAATATTCTGGTAAAGATTAAATGTTTTTAACATAATCTTTACCAACATACACATAGCGCCAAAACCTTTCAGCAAAAAGAGCAAAAAACAGTTATCTTTTTGTGAGCGCGGTTTCAAGATGCATTTTCCAGTACTAAAATATTTTGACTTTTAAGCATAGAAAGAAAAATTTTTCTAATATCATATACCATAACTCAAAAAAAGCTACCGACATAATATGTATATTTGCCTGTTTGTAGTCAAACTACAATAGGCCTTGCTCATAGCTAAAAAATTGCAAGATATGCTTTATAACGTTAAAAATTTTAATTCTGCATTTACGGCAGCCCTAGGCCATATATTGAACAATATGGTACGTATGCCTTCAAAAGTCAGCGATTGAGATCCAGGATATGCAGCCATGTCAAATATCATAGCCATGAAAAATTTATAAAAAAATAAATGTAATAAAATGCCTTGCAAACAATGTCTAAAAAATTATAATATCAAAAAATTTATTGGAAAGCCTAGTGGCATGTGTACAGAAGCCAGGGGATGTACCCCTCCCCTTTTGTAAAAATTACAGATAAAATTAAAGCGGGATGTCTTTTTGTGCAAAGATTTTTTTGATAAAAATTCTAAAATAAAAAATGTAGCAAAATATAAAATAAACCTTTAAAAAAATAATAGAAATTTTTGCAGCCTAAACCTAGCAAGCCTTCATTTTTTAGAAATACATTGACTAGCCCTGGCTTAATAAAAGACTGCCTTTTTCCAGGGGAATAATAAACATCAAAATATTGTACTAAAAAATAGAGACAAACGACAACAACATTGTGACCGGGCAACACTACCTAGCAATGTGACATGCAAAAAACTAAAGTAGAGTACATGATCAACCTTCATACACAAATCATAAATATAAAAAAATGGGCCTTTAAAATTCTTATAAAGAATTTGCGATTTAAGTTTTTATTCTTACAAAATAAGATAACGTTAAATTTTTCATTAGAACTTTTACGGTGCAGGTATTCTAGATAAACAAACTGATTATCTAGAAAACTGTTATTTGTCGAGGTTCACGCTTTGCCTATTTGTATAAGAGTATCCAGTTTCGAGAGCTTGAACTATAAAGCTCGAAGTCTTTTTAGGTAAAGAGATTGTCGAAATTCTCGAGATATCGAACAGTCTCGACTTATTAATTTGAATAAAAACTATTGTAGTTTGCTAAATTTATAAGGTCAAGTATCGACAATATCTTGTGGTTATGTAATACGGATTTATAAGTACGTTTACTTGTATATATTCTTATATTTAAAATTGTAAATGCATCAAATACATGATAAAAGATAAAAAAACTATATTTATATTCACAAATACACTATAAATGTGTTGGTTTAGGTTTAAATTGTAAAAAATATATTTCGGTTAAAAATAATAAATAAAGCATTTAAGCTAAGAAAGGAATATAATTGTGAATACCTTTACCACTGGACTAAAAATCTATAAAATGTGGAAATTTGTACTTTTATATCCAAACCCTAAAAACATATTTTTTTAAAAATATATAATTTAAATAACAAAATTTTTGATAATGCCTTTTAGCGTCTGAGATTTACAAAAGAACCGCATCATAAATAACAAAAAATAGTTTGGAGTTTCGTTGCTCATAGAAACGTATTAATCTTTAGAATATAGTGTACAATTATGTTTTTATATCATAAAAAAACCTATTTTCGAGTCAACCTTTATAAAGGGTTACAAAACAGCATACACATATTCAACATTTCAATACTAGTTTTTAACTGTAGTATCGGATTTGAATTTTGGACTTGACATTTAAAAAAACTTAAGATATGCCTAAATCTTTTAATATATTCTTCATAGCCTGCCGGGGCGTCAAAATTAAAAAAAACTAATGCCGATATTGTATTACCGCTGCAATCAAAAAGTTTTTTTTTCATAAACTAAATATACAATTTCTCTGTTCGAAAAAAATTCACTTACAGCTTTAATACAAAAATTTATTTGTTAATAACAAAATATGAATGAGCCTTTACCAAAAAATGATCATTTTGGGTCGTGATGACACTTTCATATTTAACTATCTGCTAAACAGTATTACACGGACAATATTTCACAAAATTACGACTAAAAAATTGTTCAGAAATTTTGTGATCATAAGTTTTGTTTGACAGTTTTGCTCAACATTTTTTTTTTATATTTTGTCTGAGTTACTTTTTCCATAAACTCTGCCAATGTCATTATTTTTAAGACATTATGTCCACTGAATTGAGTCCAGTAATTTTTTCGGAAATATTGAACAGGCGTTTTGTAAAAAAAATTTTGATAAGAGCCTAAAATAATGTGGTTGCTTTGCACCGTAAATATTTTTGTTTTAATACAACCTTTTATGTTTTACAATCCATTAGTTGTTTAGAATAGTATGTGAATATACGAAAAAAAATTTAATGATTCAAGATTTTTTCTGTAAGTATTTTTAAAAATATTACGTATTTATAAAAAAAAGGGTTGTCCACAAAATTAAAAAAAAGGCTATTAATAATCTATATAGGATAAAAATTGCAAGCCAATCACATCTCGATAAAATGTGAAACGTGTAAAACATTAAATTTAAAAAAAATTGGTTGTTGCGAGCAACAACTTCTTGTTTTTTTTTATTATAGAAATACGCTTGTAAGTTTTTTCTTATACTTTTTACGCAAATGCGGGTCTTTAAGTATTTTACAGATAAACAGTATTTTACAAAATGAAAATTATAAAATAAACGTAACGTTCTTGCTATATGGATAGAGGTTAAAATAGCATTACAATAAAAAAAACCGATAATGCCTACAAAAACCACTTTAGTAAAAAAATGTACAGGTATGTGTTTTTTTTTTTGCTATGTATACTCGAAAAGTATTTTTAAATATGTAATTTATATAGGGATTCTTAATGAACTCGTGCGAAGACATTTGAGTTTTAATTCATTTGTTTATAATAATAAAAACTAATGCTGTATAAGAAAATATGCCCTTTTTCATATTAAAAAGCCACATTCTTACAGCTAAGATAAAGACAATTACTAAGTCAACGTGTTCAAAAATCTCACGGTATGTTTATGCGAATGCGTCCAAACATTATTTTTTATATCTATTTTTTTATTAGTTAAAATAAAATTCAAAATTTTATATAGAAACCCAAAATAGAATTTCTATATAAAAAGAATGCAAGATTTTACAAAAAAAAACAAAAGAATCGTGAAATAAAATGTGAATAAAACCGGTAGTATGTATTAGGCAAGGATTTACACTTATATGACACACCTTAAAAAAAGCTTTGAATTTTCCAGATATAATTTGTTTACTAACCGTGATTTTTATTGCTTACATTTGTTCAAAATTATAAGAATTGCTACTATGTTGAAAAAAGCGCGAATTTTACGCCCTAAAAAACAAATTTTTTATATTTTAAAACAAACACAGTGACAATAAAATTTAATCTATATTGCCTTATTCTCGATAGTAGGTTAAATCAAGAAACACGGATGCATTTTATTTTTTAATAAAATGATTTAATAAAAAAATTCTTTAGTTTTTTCAGTCATTTGTTTTATTTCTTTTAAATGGGTTGATGTTTAACAAATTGCATTACCGTATAAAAAAAAGTAAATTAAAAAAATTTTTGCAGAAGTAAAACCGATTATGATTGCAAAAAGGCATTGCTTTTATTTTCCATTACAGAATTTAATTTTTGTGTTCTGTGACAGGGCTTATTAGTTTTCTTACTTGCTGAATTTATTTTTTATGTAAATTTATACATTTTATAGCTGATTTGCTGTTTTTTTTGTTACTTTTCTTTTCCTGTGGTTCTTTTTGAGCGATAATTGTAATTACATATATTTATATACACGTCTATACATAAAAAAGTTTATTTGAACAAAACCGTGTTTTGTTGTTACCAATATATTTACGCAAGAGTTACTTTTTGCGTTTTTATTATTTTTAAAAAGAAATGTGTGGGAAGAATACGTATAGACAAAACAAAACAAAATTACTGTATTGATAAGATATTGCTAAAGTCTTTAAACCCGGTTTACCACTTTTTTATTTAGGTTATAACCAACGGTGGGTCCCCCGCGGGTTAGGTAACGAATTGCGGATTGCGGATCGGGTAACGCGGATTTCTTGGTGGGGGTTAAACCGTAAAGAATGCATACAGAAATTTTGCTGCAAATTAAAAGAATCCATAAAAGACGCATTTACAAAAAATAATATATATTAAATTTTATTTAAAACTTTAGTTTGACCCGCGTCGGGTCGGGCAAATGCCTTGCGGGCTGCGGGTCAGGTATTACTTGCGTAAGAGGATAAAAGGATGGGTAAAAACTAAAATGCAAATCTGTGTATGGCACCCCTTTATTTAAAACGCGACCAAAAAACTGTTTAATTAAAAAAAAAGTCTGTTGTTCCATCGTATTTTTTTGGCTTTTTTCAAAGAAAAATGATCATATACTATGCCTATTGCAGATTAAACTAATTTACGAGGTGATGTAAATTTATAAACCTTTCCATAAAAGCTTTTTTTTGTTTACTAGCAAAAATCAAAGAAGCAGTTATTTTTTGATGAACCCCAGGGTTCGTCTGTTTTAATGTTTCGGTAATGCACAAAGACCTTACAAATATACCCATACCTTTAATTGATTTTGTCTACGCAATAAAAATAATCTGTATATCAACCTCTGTAGGTCTTGCATCCTTTTTTCTTAGTCTACTAAGGTATCTAAAAATATACCAGGACCAAAAAAATCATGAACGAAATCCTAACTAGATGCAAAAATGACGTATAAAAACTTCAAAGGCCTCTTGTTTAATATTTCCGATAGTGTTTGCGTATTTCTCTATCATAGCAAATATTATATAGTTAGTCAAAAATGAATTTAAAATTACAAGTGCAAATTATTTATATTACATTTTTTCATTTGATTTAGAAATTTCTATTATGTAAAAAATGCTTAGAGTACTGATTTATCTTCTATTTATATTATCACTTAAAGTTCTACTCTGTTTTTCATAATTTTTTACGTAGTGCTTTTTGTTCATTCAGTAAGGAGAAACCTTGTTTTATTTGACATTATGCAAAAAAAACCATAAAAAACCTTTTAATGTATTATTATTTTTTAAATTATGTTTTTTCGGAACCTCTGGTGCCCAGTAGCGTAGCCATCTGATAGCAGGGAGTAGGGGGAAGGGGGTCTGCACTCCCATTGTGTATAAAAATGTTGCGCCTGAAAAAAGAAGGTCTTACTTAGGCAGAAATTTTAGTGACGAAAAATCAAATATTGATAATTTTTTATAGAATTTTTTTATAAACTAATTATAAAAAATCTTTATTAAAGTATTTTTTAAAGCCATGTTTTGTTTAAAAACCAGAAAACCAAGATCTGAAAAAAATTCTGAACGCCATTACTATTGACCGTTAATCCTGTTTGATGAGTCGCAACAATTTTTCTGTAATCTTTAATCAAGGACTTAATAAAAACCTTTAGTAAACGAGTGCTTTGAGAACCCATAGACATAGTTTTACTTGTGTTTTTTATCCCTAACAAAAACGTTTTTAGTCCGTGATTTGTATTTTTTTTTGGAATTTCATAAGTGACTCAATAAAGTTTTTACCAGGGAAATAAAAAACACTTTACTTTATATAAAAGGTGTTCCGTATGCGTGATAGATTTTTTTGTAAATTTGTTTTTACCCAAACTGAATAACTCTAAAATCCCATTACTTTTTTGTTCGTAGTTTACAATACTATAAAGATTCTTCATGCCTTTTATACAGCAAAAAAACTTTACGAACAGAAAATATAATACGAGCTTTAATTTTTATTATTTTTGTCAAATTTAGCAGGCGTATCTTAAAGAAGGGTGTGATATGTGGGAACCAGTTTAAAACTCCCTCTACGAGAAAATACGCTTTTTTCATGCACATAAAACATTTATTGAAAATTTATACCTTTTTCTTCTCTATGCCACTGTGCAACGCAATATGCGGGCATAGATAATGTATTTTTTCTGTTAAAAAAACTGTTGCAAAATATTTAGTCAAAAAAAAGTTTTTTATGTAGAGCCCACGTATGGATAATATCAACAAAAATTGTTTTTGTTGTTTTTTTGGCCTTTTTTGCAACAATTACGTTTTCAAATTTTAAAAGTTGTATTAGTATGTAGATAAACTCTTTGTTATCAATCGAAGCGATAAAATGCAAGAAAACTTGTAAGGTTGCTAATCACGCCACTCTAAACGCGAGGCTCGTTAATAAACCTACTTATTAGTTTTTGAGTCGCTCCCAATTCGAAAGCTTAAACTCGTCGTATTTCGGGTTGCTGGGTTTAATACTGATACATTTTATTGACAAAAGTATAGTCAAATTTAACCAAAATTAGCAGAAAGTAGCCTTTTATAGTTTTGCCACAAACAGTTGCATATAAACTAAAGCCCTTTTTATTTTCCATAGTTAATTGCTGGTATTATATAAAAACTAACTACTATATGAGAAAACTCGGAATTCCAACTCCTGCAATTTAGGATCCCGGAATTACCGTGAGATTTTCGGCTACCTGAGATTTTCGGACCCCTGTGAGATTTTTGGAAAAGTTACAACAAAGAATAAAAATCCAACATAAAACGTGAAAACTGCAGCAGTTTTAACATATTACTGCTAAATTTAGATAATTAATCTTTTTAATAACATTTACGGTATTTTTTTCTGTGTAAAAAGCGTTTTTCATGATATAAATGCAATTAAACACAAAAACAATATTATAAAACATATAAAACGTTGCATCTACAAAATTTAAGCATAAAATTATGGCACTTCTATTTTTACAAAAATTTACACAATTACAAAAATCAAAGAAAAAAATACCTTCCAAAAAAAAATCAATACTTCCAGTATATGCAAATATTTGCATTATAAATCAAGATTACAATTTTTCGTATTTTTATTTTTTACGAGTCCGAAAATCTCACAGAGTCCGAAAATCTCACTTTGAGATTTTCGGAATGTCAAAAAATCTGTCGAAAGACTTGTCGAAAAAAATAATACTACTTTGATAGTAAAATAAACATACGGTATAGATTACGACGATTAATTTTCGTGTTAATGCATTATTATACGCAATTTACATGTTTCTGAAAAATTTGAGTACACACACAATATTATATAAGGGCCTAAAACCCGAAATACACAAAAAATATGCATATAAACACAATATATAAAATTTATAAAAGTTTGCACTTATAAAAGTTTTAACTTATATAAGTTTCGTCTCAACAATAAAAAAAATTAAAAATTAAAAGACAATACCACAAACAAAACACTAAAAAACTTATATCGGAGTCAAACACATAATATGCTATTAAATAAGCATGTTGTACTTATATGCCATATTAAATCAACACATTGTGTAATATGTGTCCACTTTTATATTAAATATAATTTTCGATTTCTAAAGTAAAGGATAGCGTTAAACTCCGTAAATACAAAGACGAAAAAAGTCAGTTTTTATATTGTAAATGTGTTAGATTAAGTATGAATTCGTTTTTAAATCATTTGCACTATGAGAAAAACATGTGCATCGTACACTTTACTTTATGTGTTTGACTCCGATATTTATTGTTTACCGTTTTTTGTGGGTTGTTGTCCTTTAGTTTTAAATTCTTTTTATAGGTGAAACCAAATTTATATAAGTTAGATCTATTATAAGTGTTATATAACGTGTTTATATGCAAATTTTTTTTTGTGTATTTTTGGTTTTTTCCTTTATTATAATATTGTGTGTGTACTGAAATTTTCCAGAAACATGTAAATTTCGTATAATAATGCATTAACACAAAAAACTATTTTTATAATTTATACCGTATGTTTATTTTACCATCAATGTGGTATTATTTTTTTTCGACAAGTCTTTCGACAATTTTTTTGACATTCCGAAAATCTCACAGTGAGATTCTCGAACTCGTAAAAAATAACAATACGAAAAATTGTAAAACGTGATTTATAATGCAAATATATGTATATACTGGTACAACTTATTCTTTTTTCGGAAGGTTTGTTTTTTTTTGATTTTGTTAAATTTTCGTGTAAAGGTAAGTGCCATTATTTTATGCGGAAGACGTGTAAATGCAACTTTAACCATGTTATATAACATTTTTTTTGTGTTTAATTGCATTTATATTATGAAAAATCTTTTTTAAGAAGAAAAAAATCACGTAAATGTTATTAAAAAAAACAATTATCTAAATGTGGCAGTGTAGTGTTATAACTAGAGTCTCCAAAAAGGGTAGGAAATATTACTTAAGTCATGAATAACAGTTCGAATTCGCAAACAAATACATGTATATTATACTTAATATTTTTGTATACAAAATGCACTACAGTTTTCCGCAAATTACCGCATTTATTTTCAGGTCGAAGTCATATATGCTACTCATTCTTATATTGCTACAAAAAGTGTAAGAAAATGCATAGAAGTCAATGATAAAAAATAAGCGTAGTGTTTTATCATTGTAAATTCCTTTTCATTAATATTTCACATGTTATTGAGCATAAAACATATGTATTTAGTATTACCAAAGCCTTTTTTAACCTCTTTACTTTATATTTGCTACTTTTTTTGCTACGTTTTTTGAGGACCCTAGTTTTATCTTATGCAGTTTTTACTATTTATTTAATATTTTCATTCTTTGTTGTAACGGGTCCTAAAATATCACAGGGGTCCCAAAATATAACGGGTCTGAAAATGTCAGGGTACATCTGGTTTCGAAAAAAAATTAAAATTTGTGTCGAAAACACGGGAACCGGGATATTTGGAATTAATGCAGGTAAAGAATATAACGAAAAAACTCAAACATAATGACAGAGAATACCGGTAAAACATAAAAAAAGCTAATATAACAAAAACTTTTATATTATAAGACGAAAAAATATACTGCGAGTCCTTCAGCACGTAGTTGGGTAAGGCTTGATCCCGGGATAAGATAAAAGTTTTAAACATTGTCGGATCCCGTATCCCGGCGTTTAAAATCCATAGACAGATCTCTATTTATATAAATACAGAACAGAATTATGCGCATTTATATTCAAACAATACTCATTTTTGGCGTATAATTTTTCAGTAAAACGCCGAAAAAGGAAATTTTTATCTTTCGATAATAAAAGCCTCAGGCTTAATTATAGCGACTAGATGTTCACAATATTTTTTAGTGTTTTACGCATGTATCCAGACTCTTATGTTTCAAGAATAAGACAAAATGTCGAAACAAAATAAAAGTTACAATATTGGCGCTTTTTTATTTTTACCTTGGCATTTTTAACACCGGTAAACTACTTAAACTTATGACACAGATCAATTAAAAATTCTATCATTATGCAAATTTTATATAACTAGATAAAGTTGTAGTGGCAGAAAGTTTAAAATTGTTTTTATTTTTTTATGAAAATCTATAATAATTTTTTTTTTTGTCTTAAACAAGTATATATTGGTATTTTATGTACTAATGCATTGCAGAGTAAATGGCTAATGTATTTTATGAAAATAGTATTTGGTATAAATACAAAGGATTTATTAAAAATAAGCGACAATTTATGTAAAAATTTTAGTGCAAGATGAAAAAAAATCAAATTAATATATGAAAACATACGGCAATAACCTTTAACCCTTTCACGACGAACGACTCATTATTTGACCCATTTTTTGCTGTATGCTGTACACAAAAAATAGACATCTAAGTCAGCAAAATTCAAAAGTAATTCCTATATAATTTCAAGTCAAGGATCAACTACACGATAAAAATATAAGATATTTGATTTGAATATAGTAAAAGAATGTACTGAATACAATTCATGCTGCAGTATCGTATCTACTATGAAGGAACTTTCACAAGTATATAAATGTAGAATACATACATTTAGGGCTGTGGAATATTGTTTTTTGGAATTTTTAGAGTTTTGATCTGTTCTTATTAAAACAAAAAAAGCCAAACTTGATTTTAATTAAATTCATAGTTTCTTATTTTGGATATACTTTATATTTTATCCCGTCGTCAAAGGGTTAAGTAATTTATGTATCAAAAAATACATCTGTATGTTTTTTTGGCATTTTTTTAATGTCAATATACAGCACAGCAAAAGAAAAAAAAAAGTGAAGTCATGATTAAAACTAATATGAAATATCGAAGAAATTATATATATGAGTATTATAATTGGCAAACTGGAGAAAATTATATTAGAAGGTGTATTTTTAATTTTTTTTAGAAACACTTAAATGTAATTGTTACCGGTAATTTGTTTGAACTTCGTCGTTCAGACGATTTATATATATTATTTTAAAACAAAGAAAGTGTTAGCAATAAAATAACAAAAACTTTTTATTGTTAGCAATAAAAGATTCATTCCTATTTTATAATATTATTCTGATTGTCACATAGATTAAAAAACCTTTCTTTTTTATAGGGGTCAGCTCCTTATCTTAATAAATCAATTTATTGTTTTGTAACTTAATTTGTACTTTTTTTTTCAACTTTACATGACATAGAGATTAAACACAAAGATTTAAACAAAGATTTTTGCTATAATAAAAAGCAAAAACAATAAAAAAATGTAAGAACTATTTTTTTGGAACCATGATTGTATCACATAAGATCGTTTTGTTTTTGTTCACTTACTGTAATTTTATTTATGTAATAGTTATAAAAGGCAATTAACTAAAAGGTCAAAGGACGTTTTCATGGTAAAGAATTAAAGCAGCCCATATAATATATGTATTCATTTATTTTCAGAGCTATGCTCGTATATAGACTTTTACATAACAAGATTAATCATATACACTTTTCTAATATTTTTTTTCTCATATATGCGCTTAAATTTACAATATAATAAAAATGTCCAGTAAAAAAAATTATAGAAAAGGTAAAAATATCTTGTAAAAAAGATTGCTTTTTTTACATATATATGATTATTATCGCGTTAATTCGACTTCGCATCGGCTTAAAACCGCGAGTTGTAAAACCAAAAAGCTCGGCTTGACACAAGAACTCTGAACCTGTTTTTGAGAACCGAGTTGTCAATGATCTTTAGTTAAAAAGGATAAACGAAAACTTTAAATCTAGAGAATATAAATTTTTTTCATATTTTTTAACAAGGATTAGCAACTTGCCATTTACTAAAATTAGATGATATAAACAAAAGTATAAATAATTCAGAAGTCCTACCCTCTAGCTGTGAACATTAGTTTCTGATACCGATCTATATTAAAAGGGATTTTTCACAGTTAAAATTTAATTTTTTTTATGTTTTAATACTTAATATTTTCAACAAAATATATTTGCATCATTGGTAGGGCAAAGAAATGTTTGTTTGTAATTTTAGTTTTTTGTCATTATCATGAGTATATTTTTGACCTTTGATGTCAAATTTGACGCATTACGCAAGCCGTAAATCCTTATAGGTCGAACTCGATCTAAAATGGCATTTGTTTTCTTTATAAAATTTTTTATGTAGCTTAAGTATTTTTATATTATAAATTCTCTAATATTAGAGCAAACTTTTTTTATAGCTATTTTGCATATTTGTGCATATTTTCTACCTTTTTATAAAAAAAATATGCATTTTTGTCATAGATTTTTCCACCCTGATCATAAGATATAAAACAATGAATATTTTAAAATGTAGACAGACAAGTCTACTAAAAACTCTATGAGCAATTTTTTGTCTATTACTTACAAAACGCAAATAAAAAATCGCAAACACATTTGTAAGCTTTTGTGTTTTAGGCGTGTTCACATCTATTTTGTATGACAAAAATACCGTAGCCAATTATGAATATATTTTTCATTTGAATGTAAAATTTCCTAGGGAAATTCGGCTTGGGCAAAAAAAAAATACTATAGGAAAAAAACCTTTTTAATGGGATGAATATTTATAAAATAAAAATAAAATCCATTGTTACATATTTTTTCCTATTGAAATTTTTACCCTTAATTTAAGATAAAAAAAATACTATATAAATCTATAATTTACAGGCCCCTAATTTGATTTAATCTGTGGAATATGTACATATATGGCGTACAAAGTTACTTTTTACTCTCTGTTTATCATTTATAAAGCTATTACACAATATAGTTCATTAAATTACACGCTTTTGATAAAGGAAATGCATTCAAATGAATTTCACATTATTTGTGTTTTTCATTTGTTTAGTAAAAATGTTTGTACGCTATTTTTGGTATACATGCTTTTGTGATAGTATAAAAGGCGTCATATAAAAGGCATTGTAAAAATTTTGTAAGCAGAGTAAAATTTGTATATACTACTGATAAAATTAATTAATCCCCATAAAATACAGCCACGTATATGAATCCGCTAAATAAAAAACCATTGATGTATTTTTTATATTTATAGCTTGAATGAACCATAATGTGAACATAGTAAAAAAGTAGTGATAAATAAACGTAAAATCCCTGTTTTTCGAAAAACAAACGTAAATTTTATATAGCAATATTTATTTTTTTCTACAAGGCACAGTCTTTTTTTGAAAAAACAAATTCAAAAAAAGTATAAAAAGTTTAAAATAATACTTGAATTTAAAGTTACTTAATTGTCTGTAAGTTGATGTGGCTTACTGTAACTTTCAGTAATTTTGGCAAGTTACAGTAAGTTTCCGTACTCTACTTCAACCTAACTATACAAAACTATAAAGGTAATTTCAAATGTTTTTGAGTTTTATAAAAAGTTATAAAAATAGGTCTTATAAGAGAAATATAAAAAAACTGCCATTTAATAAAAAAAATAAACTTGATCAATTTTGATACTCTTTTTTTTTTGAAGTAATTGATACCATTGTTTATAAATGCTAAAGTCCATAGAATATATCAGTACATTTAAATCACTATGCTGTAATAACTGTTATCAGCAATGCTGAATCTACCACGACTGGCATAGATTATTTGTTGTTTTTTCTATATCTTCATTCGTATTTACTGTTTTTTGTTGTTCTTCAACTTGTGTTATTACCTCGATCTCATACATTTGCAATTTCTGTAATTTTTCAAGGCGTTCCTTTTGGTGCATCCTTAGCCAATCCCGTGTTTTCCTATATTTTGTTTTAATTTTTTGTATATGATCTCCTTCTTCATCATCTAACATGCTTAACTCAGAAAAAAATTGTAGCGCCTGTTTTTGCCTTATTTTCTTCATTTCCGACTTATGAGATAATTCAATTATTCTTCTATTTAGGCGGTGCAAATTTTGGAAAAAAATTAAGATCTTCCTTCCTTCATGGTTTTCACCAATAATATCAACTTCTTCCAAATATACTAGTTCCTTTATGATGTCACCAATGGTGGTCTTTATATCTTCACTCTCGTCTATATCCCGTCTTATTTCTTGCACACCGTTTAAAAAATCTGTTGACTATTCCAATTTTTCAATATATTCACTTGTTAGTTTTTGCCATTTTTTATCATTAAAAAGTGCATTTTTTATTTCTTGTAAATGACCGTTTTTCTTCATTTTCTCTTCAATCGATTCTATCAATGCCAATAACTCATAAAATGCGCTTATATTTATTTCATTTTGGTTTTTATTCCATGCTCGTCTTATCTGATCTTCATCGGTTGTAGTTGTGCTAAACACCTCTGAGTTGTTGTAAATATCGCATTCTAAATAAGTTGAATCATATTTTATATTGGAGTTTGCGATATCATCATTTAATAGGTATTTATGTGTAAAATATTATTACTTCCTGCCTCTTTTTTCATATTACCCTTTTGGTTTTCAATTATTACAGGGGAATTTCCTGTCATTTTTATCGGAATATATGATACATTTATTAATTCATTGCTTCCTTCAGTTTGATGAATATAAAATAAGTGGCTATTTAAATTTTCGTATTCTATGGATCGCTTTAATCCCATTTCACATATTTTCTTTTTGCAAATATCATTAAGAACACACAGAACATACAAAAGAAAATCACGTGTTGAAGACTTATAGAAGTCTTTTTTTAGTTGACGAGAAACTTTTCTATCTGCGAGAAACGCATCAAAAACTTCCCTTTTATCTTGTAATATATCATCTATCATAGTGGAAAACTTTTTATAAAATTCAATAAATAAAATCATTGAGTTTTCATTCAATATTAAATTTTCCGCATACTCCTCAAAAGTATTAATTTCTGAATTAATTTTATTTGACCTATGAACACCATATAAAAATTCTATCATGTCAAATTCCTCTGGGTTCTGAATATATGCAGCAAACATTTCAACATATAAAGCGAATACATCTTCAATTATTTGGTTTTCCCTTAGTTTATCAAACAATTTTAAAAGATATACTGTATTGCTATTTTTCCTAGCATCCTTATTTTTATACAAGTCTTGCCTTATAGTTTCACCTTTCGAATATGATCTATTCCCTAATTTAATTATTTTTAACTTCTTAAACTCTTTGTTTATCATATTTTCTGCTTTTTTAATGATATATCTTTCCTCGGCTATCGTTTGCGGCGTTACATTTGTGGATATATCTGGTTTATTAAATTTTCCTAAAATATTGGACACACTAGTAGTTTGAAACATATTGCCTTTCTTGAAAAATCCATTTCCGAAATTAAGTGTTTTTACTCCTGGAACTTCAATATTCCCCGGCTGGCTATTGTCATCTCTATTTGAAACTGGTGTCCACATTGCCCTCGCAAAATATGACATCGACAGAATTAAAAATGCTGTATTCATAAATTCATGTACTATTCACATATTTATATTTGTTTTTGTGATAAATAAAAAAAATGATAAAGAATATTAAATCACCATATTTGATTAAAAATATTTGACATTGTAAATTTAAAGATTAATAAAGATATTGATAAATTAAATCAGGGATACCGATTCCGTAATGGCACCACTGTCATAATGGCCTTACAATATATGGTTATTATTTGCGGGAATTATTTACTTTGTTTTATAGTTTTCCTATAAACTTTGTCATAATTTCATCAATAGGTTGTTTTTTTTACATATAAAGCTTAATGATTTTTTTTTTGCAACCAAGTATGATAATCCCAAATTCTGGAAGTCGCAATCGAATTTTTAAAGAAAAATCTAAGGTTTTTAAGAACATTCAAACTTGGTTGTATAATCACAACCAGGGATGTAAAAAACCCACATTTTTTCGCAAAGTGTCTTAAACAGGGTTTTTTGACGATTTGTCCCTGGTTTTACTGGTTTAAATTATAAAAAAAATATCACGTAAATATACTAATAAAATCTAAAAAAACAACAAGAACCCGAAATAATTTTTTATTCTATTGTATAAACGCTTTTATAATGTAATCATTGTATTTTTGGCAGGGCTGCGGAGTCGTTTTTTTGCGACTCCGACTCCGAATCAAAGGGTCTTCTTTTTGCGAAAAAAACTTGGGGTCGGAGTTCGACTCCGACTCCGACTCCAGACCGAATTCTTACAAATTTTATGCAATTTTTTTTAATGGTATAAGTACATTTTCTAAGCAATTCATAAGCAACAAATTTGTTTTTATAACTATTATCATAAAAAAGCAACTCGGTAAAAAGGCCAAACAAATAATTGGCTGCTGCTATATATATTATTACAGGGGTACACGTTTTAATGCGCAACACAGTATATAATACTGTTTTTT